>RWJN01000022.1:0-151744 GCA_004332605.1 Steccherinum ochraceum
CATTATTTTATTCTAATAAAATACTGGGTTGCTGGTAGTGTTCCAGCGAACTTCCACCATCTATCATATACAAACCTCTATTCGTCACCTGTCCGACATTCTGACCATTCCTCGGCTGCGATTTTGTTTCGAATGGTCAGAAGTTTGTTGCCTGGCACTTACTCGATTGTCATCATGATCGTCGACGCCCTCTCCACTTCCAAAACTTAGTACCTTCATACACCACTGGACGCGACGGCGTACGCTACCTCTCGTTGGTAGAATGGCACAATCATGTGCCTCTGGATCTCATCAAGGCTCCGCAAGAACGACGTGCTCGAATTACTTTCTCCACGCCTTCGATATTCCCGAAACTCCCAATCCACCACACAGGGTTTGTGCTTCAGATAGTAAACGGTGAACAGTGGTGCTATGGTACGTTTTGTTCTTCGTGTAACTATTCCACGCATTCTTAAACATTCCCAGCGATCGAATTATTGGCTTCAAGAACCACTCGTCAGCCTTTTCGTCGTCAAGACAGCCAGCCCTCTTACATCCTCCGCTATGAAACGCATCCCCTTCGTAGCTCATCGGTCCATCGCATGCAGCTCTGTGAAGTGAAAGTGCCGGTCAAATTGACGGCGTCACATCTCGTCGCATGTGAAAACTTCGGGACGGATGGGAGAGGCGCTCGTCCAGCGAGAGGTATTGCTTCACAAAGCGATCAGGAGACGGAGCTGTAGATTGCATCCGCTGGAAGTTAGAGGTCCCAAAGTTGGAGAGAAGGTTGGAAAGATTGGTCGGAAAGAAATGTGAGGCGTGAGACGGAGCGTAGAGGTGAATAGGTCGAATCCTCGAGCAGAGCATGCTTTGCAGGTGAGTCACCATCTAGAACTACTGCGCTTTTACTGATTTTCTGAGTTCAGCGCAATTTCATCAATTCGTTTTTACATAAGGCTGCTCATTCATGTGATTTGAACCCGAAAACAACCAGAGTCGACGAAGGCGCATCTGAGCCGAAATTACCCCAGTCTCTCAGTGAGGGGAAGGAACATGTCAGTCGCAAGATCCTGCCGCTCTACACTCTGGTCGTATCATGCCTTCTTTGGTCCCAACGAACCAGCACATACACTATTTGCTCGTACTGGAGGCCCATCACCAACTAAGCTTTGGAGTTTGAGCTCATGAAGGACTATCAGTGGACGAGGAGTTCTTGCAGGAGCCGACGGGCGCCTTTACCGCAAATCCAACTTGACGAACTTGTTCGCCCCACGCTGGCTCGCACATGCCCTCAGGACGCGTCGTTTTGCTATCACGACCTCTGTGGCGCACTATGAAGTGTCTCTGATACTTTTGATGCCATACAACGCGTCCACGCACCCGGCGTGCACGACGCGTCCCTCCTCTGTCCCGCCGCAATCCAACACTCGAGAAGCTTGATCGTTCAACATATAGTCTTTCCATTTTTGGTGGTTTTGGGGCTCGAAAAGGCAAACGTGTTTGTTTTTACACAGAAGCACCGTCGCGGTTTGAAATCCACAGCATATAAGACGTGTCTTTGCCCTCTCCTGCACCTCCCCCATCTTGAACTCCAACCACATCCGTTGCCTCTCACCAGCTCCATCCGCCGCTCCATTTCGACTCTCCCCTTCGCCAAGTTTCAACAACCTTCACTGTCCACTACTATCCGCTACCTTCCACACTCTTCTCTCCTCCTACCCACTGCCACCACATCGACGCTTGACTTCCACCGCCGCAGCCATCCGCCAACGATGTTCCTCGTTCACCTGCTCTACGCAGCCGGCGTCGCCGTGATGTCTTTCGCCGGCCTCGTAACCCACACCGGCATCACCGCCTTCCGCGACTTCGACCTCATCGCCATCCCCGCCTTCGTCTTCATCCGAGCTCTCTACATCGAGGTCACTCGCCCGGTCCAACAAGTCAACGTTGATTTCCCGACATCCGACTTCATGTCGACTATCCCCACTGCTCCGGTCATCGTCACGTCTCTCATCGTACGCCCGCCATCGTTGGTCCCCTCGGTCATCGTGCGCACAACCACCGACCTTGCCGTCATTCCCACCACCTGCAAAGCCCTTCTCGTACTTGAGACCTTGAAGCCTATCATGTCCCGCGCTGAGGAAGAGCGGGAAGAGCATGTCTGCGAGTGGCCATCTGCCACGCCTATCACACTTCTCGAGTTCACCTCTGCCTTTGAGGCTCCTTCTCTCCCTCCTACTGCTTTGGATGCGGCTCCTTCTTCTGAGCCTACTACCACTCCTTCCAAGTCCACGCAGCCGTCTGCTCTCCGCTCAACCTTCACACCTTACTTCACTCTCATCGTCGCCTCCGCCATCATCTGCGCTTCTGTCTCCTACGTCCTCTCTCCTCCCCATCCAGGTCAGCGTGACCATTCTGTCCCCAGTGTAGCGTCGCAGCACGAGCATGTCTCTGTGCGCGAGCCACAGGATAGCCTAGTCACGGTCGAGGATCAGGTGAGCAGTCACTGGTCGGTTGTTTGTCTCTATCGCTGACTTCACTTCTTGTAGAACACGCCCAGTAACGACGAGCCTGAGCCTGAGCCCGAAGCTGAGGCGATGGAAGCCGCGGAGATCATTGAAGAGCAGGCAGATAACAAGGAAGAGATTGAGGTAAGCAAGTTCTAGTCTCCTGCTATCACCTCCCGTCGTTGACAGTTGTTGATGTAGGAGCCCAACACCCAAGATGCGCCTCAGGTGCAGACTCTGGAAATTCAAGTTGACTTGGAGGTCACTGGAGACCCAGCAGATGGCACCGAAGACGTCGAGGTCAGCGATCTACGGTTTCCAGTGCCGTCTTCCATTGCTGACGATTTTACCCAGGAGCTACTCAGTCACAACGAGACGGAGCCGATGGAGGTGTTGGAACTCGAGAAGGTCATTGGAGAGCAGGCGGTTCAGGTTCAGGTGAGTGGTCGCTCGTCGCTCGTTGTCTACTACGTTACTGACTTTGCCACTGCGTTGTGTAGGAGACCCCCAACAAGAACGCGCCGCTGGTGGAAGTACTGGAGGTCGAGGCAGCAGCAATTCAAGATGGCGACGCTCCGTCAAACACTCTCATCGCCCCGTCTACTCCGACCGCTGTTCCCGAGGCGGTCGACGAGTCCGGCCCCTCCTCTGGCCCCAAGAGGCGTCGCGGCAAGCGTGGCGGCGTCCGATCTGAGACGGCGCGTCGAAGGAGGAACGCAGAGCGCGCAGAACTTCGTGCTTACGACCTCAACGTCGACGGCGAAGATGTCGAACAAGATGGCGAAGAAGACTATCCGACCCCCACTCCCGAGGCGGTTGACGAGCCTCAGGCTGAGTCTGGTCCCTCCATTGGCCCCAAGAGGCGTCGCGGCAAGCGTGGCGGTGTCCGATCCGAGACGGCGCGTCGCAGGAGGAACGCAGAGCGTGCGGAGCTTCGTGCTTACGACCTCAACGCCGACGGAGAGGGAGACGAAGAAGACTACTGAGCGCAGTTGGCATGGTCGGTTTGAGCCCTTTTGGCGTCTCTTTGCTGAAGTGCGACATTCACGAATTTCTACGCTGGAGAAGACAGCTTCAAGAGCTGAAGGTTTTGGAGCGCTTTTGGCACCCTCGCGCCAGAGTGCGATTCAACGCCTTCCTAATTCTAATCCTAGAGAAGACGACTGAAGGACTTGGGAGCGCTTTTGGCCCATGCACGCCGAAGTCCGATTCAGAATACTTGGTCGATTCTCTCTTTCTTTCTACGCCCTTCGGTTTTTATGGTTGGTCTTGCGGTTTGGATTTCGTCGGTTTCTATGGCTCGATTCATCATGGTTTGCGTATGGACTCTCATTTCTCGTCATTCTCGTAGATAGTACATGATAACATCCTATCCATCCATCTATAGTTCCTCCATTTACAGATTGCCTATTTTCTTCTCATACATCGACCGTCAATATCATTATATATATTTCTCTATGCTGTTCAAAGTGCACATTTAATATATTCCGATGTTCGAGTGAAAAATCCGAAGTTCGTACCAAAAAATTGACCGTCCGATTCCGAGACGGCGTGAATCCGGTGTGAGGTGTGTCTGGGGGATCCGAAGTTGGCAGATCTTGCGTCCATACACACCAGTGTATGGGCTCTGGACGTTGCGGGAGCCAATGAGGCTCGTTTGTACAAGAAATACAGAAATGCATGCCTCTAGTGTGGGTTCTGAAACTTCAGAGAGAGGGCTGGAGAAGGTATTTACAGGGCCAGGGCCCAGAGAAGGTTGAGAAGCTAAAAGGACAGTCAAGACGTGTCAGAACCCATCAATGAGAATTTTATACATCATATAAGACACAGAAGAGAGATTTAAGCATTCTCAGGGCACTGATGAGTGCAGCAAGCGTATTCTGTGAAGAGAAAAACGGTGGTGAAGGACACTGTGTTTGCGCGTTTATAAGCGCCCACGTCATCGCGAGTATAGAGATGACCTTCTGGAAGCCACACATTATTGGAGACTAATTTTTTCGGTCAAATCAATTGTATGGCTTTACAGCTACAGGCTTGTTCCACACCAGCTCTTACAATGAGACCCTGCAACGTCCAGAGCCCATACACTGGTGTGTATGGACGATTAGACGGTTGGCGCTCAATCCCCATTTGGCTGAAGCTCGGGCTCGGCAGGTCGGCACGAGATCCTGGCTCGGACTCGGACCCTCCTGCAACACATTTCTCGGTCTTCCAGCTCGTATCTCGGATTCATACTTCCCCAGCTCGGTCAAAACAGTCCCCACTCGGCGAAGTTTTTCGTAGCTCGGGCGGCCCACCCCCTTGTGACTCGGAGTCGGCTCAAGATCTGCCAACTTCGGATCCCCCAGACACACCTCACACCGGATTCACGCCGTCTCGGAATCGGACGGTCAATTTTTTGGTACGAACTTCGGATTTTTCACTCGAACATCGGAATATATTAAATGTGCACTTTGAACAGCATATTTCTCCTCATCTTCGCAGTTGATTTGTGTGAAGCGGTCGCGCGAGTTGCGTCGTTTTGAGTCGAGAGTACTTCTCCGATTATCTCGGGATGTGAACAGATCCGAGACCCGCGATCTAATCGCGACGAATGTCGACGGATCTATTTTCACCTTGTCCGAGTCTCCAACCCAGCTTTGGACTCTCCACTCTCTGACATGGCTAACTTTGAGTCAACCCACTCGACAACGACGTCATGGCAAGTGCCTTAGCTCCCTAAGAATGAAGGAGTCTTGGCGCGGCTTTCACCGTTTCCCTCATCACGTCCTCCTCCGAGTCGCTGAACGAGCATGGGGTGAGTTATACGATCGTCCTTTGGCACACCAGGCTGATATGACCATCGTGATACTATAGGATCATAATATCATGTCTCGCAGGTGATTCCTTTGCGAAGACCGTGCTCGCATGCCAGCACCGCTGACGATCCCACTCGAATTGCCTCTAGGCATCTTTGCCTGCATCGCTGCAGCGGTCATAGGCGTCATTGATTGCCTAGCTGGCTGTATCATGTGGATAGTGGATAGTAAGTCTGCTCGTCTGAGTACTCGTTGCGTCGCTCGTTGACGACATGGCATGGTCTAGTTATCGTCGGATGCTTTGTGGGCATCTTTGACTGCATAGCCGGATGTCTCTGTTGTGGGTGAGTAACTTCTGCCTGCGTGAAGCATGCTCGCGAAGACGGTACTCATGTTTCTCTCAGGAGGGTCTAATCAAGGGCTCCGGGAGGTTACACGAGTTCCCGGAGCCCGAAACTGTAGACATGGTGTCCCTAGCATACACGGTCGATATGCGATCTAATCCGAGTATTCTACGTCTCGCTTACAGACTTTCACGCACGCTCTACCTTATGTCTCTGTCTTTATACACGTTATTGATATCCATTGGATGTCCACGCTTCCAACAAAGCCAGTATCAGTTTCTGCAATTTTGTCACGCTACAGGCCACAGTCATCCGTGACCGAGTGATAGTAACCCGTGACGCTCTCTCAAAGTGTGACACATTATCGTCGTGCGGCCTTGCAGGATCTTTTCATCTCCTGATTCTTTCCCCTTCCACTCTCCACTACATCATACGAATAAGCTCGCTATGGGAAGAAATAGTATGTTTCTCAATGCGTTTGTCCTTGCATATATCCTGGAATGAACATTAGTTTCACGCAGAGTCGCAGAAGTTGTCCGTCCCGGGGAAATCCAGTACGTCCTCATGCTATGGCCAAAGTGGCCATACTTGCGATGTTCCTCGCGACTCAACCTCGCGATCTCTCACGCTCTTGATTTTTTGCAGAGCTGAAGAAAGATCCGGGAGTTCCACGTCTTCCTAGTCTCAAGGTTCGCAATGCCGGAAAAGAAAAGCTTCACGCAGTAAGCCTGCAGGGTACACGGTTCTACGCTAAAGCTAATTCATACCCTCAGAGCCCACCTATGCGTTCGCAAGATCCAGACTCTGTCATGGCATCCGAGCCTACACTATCATCACTAGCTGCCCTCGCAGCAGCGGCGTCAACGCCGGACGAGATCTCAGACCCCTCCTCTTCCACTCAAGGCCAAGGTCGAGACAAGTTCCAAACGAAAGAGCAGATGCGAAGACATTACATCAAGACTCTTCATCGCGTTATCGACGAGAGCGATGTGATCCTGCTGGTGTTGGATTCGAGAGATCCGGAGGGATGTCGGAGTAGGCTTGTGGAGGAGGAGGTGAGGAGGCGGGAGAATGAGGGGAAGCGGTTGGTGTTCGTGTTGAACAAAGTTGGTGTGTGCCTACATCAGTTCACTGCTGGAGCACCTTTTGACCCTTTTTTATTGACGTGGTGTAGATCTCATCCCGGCGTCGAATGCGCAAGCGTGGCTCAGGTACCTGAGACATAGCACACCGACCCTACCCTTCCGCTCGGTATCGTCCTCAAACTCGAACAATATCTCGACAGCCACTTCGCCGGCCCTCGTTAAATTGCTCAAGGCATACCGGCCATCTGGCAAGCAGAGCATAACGGTCGGCGTGGTCGGATACCCGAATGTAGGCAAGAGTAGCTTGGTGAACGCTCTGAAGAGGGTCAAGGTGTGTCTAGGTGTCTCTAGACCAGTTGGTGACTGGTGTGAATATTTGAGTAGGTATGCGCTGTGGCAGCACAACCCGGACATACTACCACGCTGCAGACGGTGCACCTTGAACGCGGTGTCAGGATTGTCGACTCCCCTGGTGTTATCTTCGATGATGACAACGACGAAAACTCAAAAGATGGTGGTGCGCGCGGTAGCTTGAAGTTGCGGAACGTCATGAAAGTCGAAGATGCTGAGGATCCAATCGAAATCGGTCAGTACAAGGTTCATTCCACGTTCTTCAAAAACTCAACGAACTTCGTCTTGCAGTGGAAGAGATTTTGGCCCGTGTCCCATCAGAGACGATCCTGAAGCTGTACAACTTGCCACAGACGGAGGCGGGACAGACACCTTTCGGGACCACCCTCGAGTTCCTCACCATGCTAGCACTCACCAGCGGGAAGCTCTTGAAGGGCGGTACACCCGACATCCTCGGATGCGCCCGGCACGTCATGAACGACTGGAACCACCAAAAGATCCCCTACTACTCCGAACCACCCACTATCCACCCATCCTCTATCCCTACCACCGTCGCGACCGCACAAGGCAACGTCGTGGCTCCCGGTGCAGAGAACGTCGGTCAGGCGCGGATCATCAACGAGTTTGGCAAGGCGTTTGAGGTTGATGGCTTGTTTGGGATGGCGGATCAGGGTGCGTTTGGAGGAGGAGGATCGGAAGAGATGGCGGTTGAGGAGGAGGAGGATCAAGGGCATATGGATTTGGACGAGGCTGCGTGAGTGATGTGTTCTGCTTCTCGAGATACAATGTTAGTGTGCGATGGAATTTCACTTCCTTGCTACTGGCCGTTTTCTCTTCTCACGCTCTTCTTCGTTTTCTATCTTGCTGATGTCTTCCTTTGTCGTCTCGCAGTGTTCAGGAGGAGATGGACATCAGCACACACTCCCTCAAACGACCCCGCTCCGTCTCTCCTCCCCCAGAGCCCGAGCTCTCTACCGCCTCCGCTCCCACCTCTCAACCCCCACAAGACTCCTCCGAAACCTCCGCCATGCAACGTCCTCCCAAACGATTCCGCCGCATGCACGCGAACGACCCTATCTCGGACCGGACGCTCACCAGCATGGCACATTCCAACCCGCTCAACCGACGGAACATGAAGCGCGAAGCGAAGAGGGCGAGAAGGGCTGGGAGGCCGGCTCCGGGCGCGTTGCATCATGGCGGGATGGAGGTGGACGAGGGGTTTGCGCTCAGTGGCACGTTCTTTAATCAGAGCTTTGCTGAACTGGGTACTGCTATGTGAGGTGCTGCCGAGAGGTTGGGTTCAGCTTGGTATCGTTTTGCGATCGCATTTCTTTGCTTTACTACTTCCAAGTTCGTGTGTTCATGCGCTCTTCTGCGAAATGCGTCGTACCTCCCATAACATGCATCGTATTGTTGGTGCTTTATACCGCTATGTACGGTATTCAACTTAGAAGCAGACTCTTGCGGTGCGCTACGATATAGCAGTCCACGGTATGATACAACAGGATACAATGCATGCACCTGGCATGCACACGCTTGGTCTTGCCGGCGGCGCGATATGATTGGGTGTCCCGGTGTGTCATCAGGCCGTCGTAAGCCGTGAACATCTATGTCTGCACAGCCGGCGCTACACCCTTCGCGATCTTGACCACAGCCAGAATTTCGAATTTCACGCGCAGAGAACACAATCGACGCATGATTCTCATTTGCGCAGCTTCTACAGGCAGTGAAAGAGACGACTCACCCCTAGGGGTGTTCTCACTTGAAACGCTGACCACGAATACTGCAGTACTGGAAGCTCGGTTCGTGGTCTCGGGTGTATCGCACCGTCCTTTGAGCTCGGATCAGCGGACAGTGCTGTAAATGCTCGACGAAGCCCCGCGTCGGGACACCGTTTGAGCATTTTGGAGTAACGAGAGCGATGCAGAAGAGCTTCTGAACCACTCGGAGGGGCGGAAGATGCGCCCGTGACAAGTCCCAAGCCACGGCGAAAGGACAAGCCTGGGCCAAACAGCCTGCGCGTAAAGTAGCCATCACTCGGCTCAGGTTCTGAGTGGCTATCGCTCTCCGATTTCACTGCCTCGCCTCCGTCATTCTTCCTCACCTCCAAGTACAAAACGGACATCGTGTTTCGGCCATGCGAGGCATGCTTATTCCGCCAGCGGGCTCGCGTCCTTCGAAGTCGACGACCCACCCTTCTCGTCGTTCCACGCAGCGACCAGGCGTGTTTCCAGGCCGTTACGCCGTCACCATTCCTGCGCTGGACACCTGTCGTCATTGAGACTCCCCGAAACTCATCTCTTGGCAGTGATTTCTCGGCGCCACCCCAGTCGGAGTGACAGAGTGCGCGCACCGCAGGTTCCACGAACACACCCCGCTGCTCTTGGCATTGGCAAGTCCCTTCCTCTCCTTTGTCCTTCTCTCTTTCGTACCTTCTCTTTCCTCCCATCTCCTTCCTCTCCATCTACTGCCATCCGTTCACTCCTTCTTCGCCCGCCATGGCGTCTCTATCCGAGAAAGCAACCGCTGATACTCCGCCCAACGGCAACAACAGCACACCAAACATGTCCAACGTAGAGCGCGGGTACGCAGGGGAAGGTCGAGACTCCGACGTCGAACTCCAACGCTTACGCAGTCGTTCTCCCGCACCCAGCGAGCTTTCCGGAACCGCAGACCACGACGACGAAAGCCTCCCTCACCACCAGCAACATAGCCGGGCGCGAGACTTCTACAACGATGCACTGTCGAGAGAGAAGCTGTTCTGGGATAGACTGCGAGGAAAGGGAAAACGGCATGTAGGGTGGGTGGAGAGTGGCAAGAACGCGTTGTTTTCGTCGTGTGCGTGGCTTCTCGATCATCTTGCTCTTACTTTGATTCCGAGGTGCTGATCGTGATCGGTGTACTATGTAGGGGTGAACGTTTTCGTGGTCGCGATCCCTATAGCTTGGGTAGCACATTTCCTACCGGGCACCTTCAGTCATGAAGCCACTTTCGCTTGTATGTCTTGTTCTCTACCTGCGAAAGACATATCACCCGAGTCGTTGACCTGACCTTCCTGCACAGTATGTTTCCTAGCAATCGTACCTCTAGAGGCCATGTTCGACTGGGGAGGCGAGCAGATGTCCATTTACCTCGGACAGACTCTGGGTGATTTGCTAGTGATTACGCTCAACAAGTGAGTGTATGCCATGTCTGTCTCCATAGCTTTCGCTGAATGTGCTTTAGTGCCGTCGAAGCGGCGTTGGCTATCATCCTTCTCATTCATTGCGAGTAGGTCGACATCATAAGCGTTGCTTTGTGATTTGGGGTCACTGATGTCTGACGTGCACTAGACTTCGGTTATTGCAGTCTACTATTGTTGGTCAGTCATTTTCTGACGATGTATTCGTTCACTTCCGAACCTACGTGTTGACTCTCCGTAGGTGTCATTATCCTCCACTTGCTTCTCATCCCCGGAACAGCCTTCCTGGCGGGAGGTGCTCGCGTCTGGGAACAAACTCTGCATCCGCACAATACTCAACTGAATCATTCGCTACTAACCATCGGGTACGTCCAACCTTCATACATTGAGGCAGGCACTCATACTACATGATCTCAAGCGTGTTGAGTCTGCTGCTTCCCACTGCGTTTTTTGCGGCACTCGATCGAGGTCCGGTGGCCTTCAACGCTGAAGGGGAGGCGAGTTTCGAGAACAGCCCTCTCGTGAACGACTTCACGCGCGGAGAGATGCTGAAGATGAGCAGGGGTTTTGCGTTTATCTTGGGTGTTGTGTGCGTCCACTCCCTCTACGCGCATTTCCATGACAGTACTGACATCCTACGCAGGTATATCGGCTCTCGTATCTACCTCGCCAACCCGCCTGGCGACGACAACGCGCTTGAAGTGCTTCCCGACGTGCCTGCAGCGATCAAACAAGCTGAGGAGGAGCTGAAGGAGGATGAGCCGGAAATGAATCCGCTGGCGTGCGCCTTGCTGCTCGGGGTCACGGTTGCTCTCACCGCTGTTACTGCTGAATTTGTGAGTCCTTGCGTCCGCGTTGTATTCATCTCTACCGAACAACGTCGTTGAACACACGCATATAGCTTGTGGAAAGTATCGAATTCGTCCGAGAGCAGAGCGGTATCCAGGAAGAGTGAGCAATTCTCATCCACTACTCCTTCACAATCACGCTAACACCCCGCCTCGCGCAGATGGTTCGGCCTCATCCTCCTCCCCATCGTCTCCTTCTCCGCCGACGGCATGGTCGCCCTCGTCTTCTTCGTACAAAGCACCATCATGCACATCCTCGGCAAGAAGATCCTGATCCCCTCCATCCTCGCGCGCGCCCGCGCCATCGACCTCTCCATCCAGTTCACGCTCTGGTGGATGCCCTTCCTCGTGGTGCTCGGGTGGATGATCGGCAGCCCGATGATTTTGCTGTTTGACTTTTTTGAGTTGGCGATCTTGCTTGGAGCGTGCTTTTTGGTGAATTATATCACGGCGGATTCGAAGACGAATTGGGTGGAGGGGCTGATTTTGGTTTCGTTCTATGCTATGATCGTGAGTTGCGGTCTTGCTCTCGTGTGTGCGGACGTTTGACTGACGATGTTACTGGGTAGGCTACATCTGCGTGGTTCTATGTCGGACAACCCGAGCTGGAAGTCATGCTTACCTGCCCAGGCACCGTTGCTGCAGCTATTCTGTCAGAGGCGGCTGGTGCAGGTGGAGAAGGTGGTGGCGAAGGCGCGGTTGAAGCCGTCCTCGGCCACCACTGAGTGCTGCGCTGGTGCAGTGCTTATCCCTCTATCTCACCATTTCAAAACGCATCATCTATTTGCTCTCGTGTTCTCTCATCTCTCGCTCGTCTCCTGTACACACATCATACCCTCTCACTCACAGACTCCTTACATATCCCATCATGCTCCCGCACACCGGACCTCTCACTGCATTCCGTCTTCCCCTGCTGCTTACCCTGTCATTCTACTTTGCATATTTACCTCTCTCTACCCGCATTTTCCAAGGTCTTCTTTTCGCACGTCGCTTTCTTTCATGGACTGGTTTCGCTCGTCTCTGTGCCGTGTCTCGTCTAGCTCTCTAGTCAATACAGTATCAGTTTTTTCTACCGTCAAATTCGCGGCATTCGGCCAGCCAGGAGATCCAAGGCGAAAGTCATTCGAAATTGGGAATGAGCGAACATAGTACCGCCTCTCTGGAGTCAGGATGAAAATACATACTCAGTAATACTCGAGCTCGTCATTGGCTTTGTCCAAAGCTGCCAAGCAAAAGGATAATGACTGGTCCCCGAGTGCTCGGAGTGAGGATCGAACTCACGACCTCAGGATTACTGCGTAAATTCACAGTCATACAAACGTATGAGACCTGCGCTCTAACCAACTGAGCCATCCAAGCGACGAGCAGGGAGCGGTTTTGCTTGGCCATCAATGTAATTGCTATCCTAGAAAAGCTCTCCGCCATCGACAAGACCTCTCTCATTGTGGGATGAAGGTCCTATCTATATCATCATCCACTCTCACCCCGCTCGGTAGCATCGCGCTCAAACAGATACTACTACCGGAGATATGCAAGAGGCTAACGGAAGGAATTTAGAGCACCGTTCAGTGAGTAAATGGCCCTCTCTTACGAATCTTTCACAGGCTCATGCCGCCATGCTTACACGTCTCAGCCTTCAGGATAACCTATCGCATGTTCCCGCTAGCTCTTGGGAGCTTGATGAGTTACGATTGTGAGCAAGACGCGAGCATACAAAAACCTCTTCGTCTCTTTTCGTTGCAGCCTCCGCGTCACCGCCATGGCTGCCGATCCCAAGGACATACTACTCGTAGGGCTGGGTGCTGTGGGTGCTATCTGTAGGTTCTCATGGCGTTTCTTCGTGTCGAGATGATTGCTTGATACTGTCGCTTCTTTTCATCACGACAGATGCCTTCATCTTGCAGAGTAAAGGACTTGCTCGCGTGACAGTGGTGGCCAGGTCGAACTATGAGGCAGTCAAAGGTGAGTATTCTCGTGTTTGACGTCCGCAGCACTCAGTATTCTATGTACACGATCACACAGAGAACGGCATGCACATCAAGAGCTTGAAGTACGGCGATCACGAAGGTTGGAGACCATACCGAAGTGCGTTTGCACAGCCTCACATAACCATTCGCACTGCATCTCATCGTCGCGTTCAGTTTTTGGATCTGTGGAGGATGCGGCCGATCGCGCGTACAGCCACGTCGTACTCCTCACCAAGGTCATTCCAGAACTGCAGACCAACACCGAACTGCTGCGAGCACTGCTCTCGGCACCGTATACGGACCGATTCCCTCAGCCCGTCTACGTCCTCATGCAGAACGGCATGTACATCGAAAGTGATTTGTGGGATTCTGTCAAGGCCTTGAATCAAGGTCCACCGAAGATTATCGGCACGTCTGTCTACATTGGGACCAAGCTACTCGACAGGAATGTTGTCGAGCATAGTGACTTCGTGAGTCTGTCGTATGATGTCACCCGTAGCTCCATTCTGAAGCCTTCGAAACTTCTGACAGGACCGAGTCTCCATGGGTATACATCGAGAGGAGTTGAACGTGACTACGAATACTCCTGAAGAGTCCGCCATTCTGTCTGAGTTCGGAGACATTCTCGCGACAGGAGGGACTCAAGTGACCGTTGTTCCCGAGATCCAGCGGATCAAGTTTCACAAGAACGCATGGAATTGCACGTTGGGTCCCATCTGTGCGCTCTCGAGACACAGTCTGCAAGCTCTCTTCAGGAAGCCACTAGATGCACCGTCTGAGGACGAAAATGGCGAACCCGTCGTTTCTAGATCTTCTGACCTCACACCAGCTCAAAGGGCCGTGGCGGGTCTTCCCACTTCCTTCCCGATGGTGGCAGAATACACCATCCCTTGGCTGTATGAGAGCTTAGAGGAAGTGCAGAGCCTCGGGCAGAAGCTCTTCCCTGACGCCGAAGCTCCAGGCGTCAACCCCAACCTACCCATGTCGGTGATGACAGGCACCGCTCGGATAGTGACCAAGCCAACGAGCAACGAGAGGCCCAGCATGCTAGTCGATGTCGAGCTGGGTCGACCGATGGAGGTCGAGGTGATTGTGGGTTCTGTCATTAGAGCAGCGAAGAGACATGGGGTTTCCATGCCTGTGAGTACTTCCCCTCTTCGTTGATAAACCGGAGCTCATGTCATTGGATGTTGTAGCGCATAGAGACGCTGTACGCACTATTACTCCTTATCCAGGAGAATGCCTTGTACGAATTTAGGAAGAAGAAGAATGCTTAATGATAAGTAGACCAGGAATAAATGTGTGTGCCTGTGAGACAAACCGTCCGCGGTGAATATGCCCAGCATGAAGAGAATTCGCGGAGGATATCTGGGCTGCAACAAAGGTAAGATTTGCGTTGGCATCCAGAACAGTATCTTTGCTGATAGAAGGCACCGACGTTAGTTCACCGTTGCGCATGTGCGTTACAGATGTGCTCCAGGCTCCAGCTATTCAGAGCAGCCGTCACGTCATGTTCCGCACGCTCTTGATCGGAATCAGTCTCCACCTCCTCATCCCATGGTCGAAACTGATGCGACGTCCTGTCTACAGTTGAGACTCGCCTTGAGAGATGAAATGTATTTCATTGGTCACCGAGACTGTGGTACTCTTCTCCGCTCTCAAAGTACTCCAATTGCCGTTCGTGTGTTTGTTTCTTGCTTAGAGAGAATCTCATAGCTGATTCCTTTTGCACTTTCCAGGGTGACGTCTTGTCTGGAATCTGACCGGCTTCAAGCTCTTCGACTTGAAGTTTCTTCTTATCGCACGACCAACTCACTCTCAATGCGGCCCAATCTGAGTGGCGAACGTCGATATGAAAGACACTCACTCCGCACTAGATGCGGCGGAACAATGTACGGAGAAAATTCAAGATGAAACGACACCTGCGAGCAGGCAGGGGTCTCCGCTAGGATTTGTCCTACCCCGGTTTATTGATTGTCTACTTCATCCCCTGCAGGACCAAATTGAGTCTCAGGACCGTCTGTCACTTGCACCCCTGCGAATTACTGCGTCTTCTTGATACCCGCTCGCAAAAACGGTCCGTCCGAACGAGAGTACTGGAGCAGAGAGATATTGGGCCCTACAGCGTTCTGTAGTGCGTGCAGGCGCTCTCTTTATCATCTGATACCAGCGTGCTTCCCTACCCTGTTTGAATTTGAAGGTACAGTCGCAAATCTTTCTCCTTCCACGACTAGGGACACTTACTGAGATCATGTCTCAGTACTTTCAGGTTCCTATGTCTCCATTCAGAACCATTTCGCATCCCAATCTTAGTCCGAGACAACACCATTCAGTGACCATTACAAGTCTGTTATCTTCCCGAGTAAGTATTGCAATCAACTTGTTCCCGGTCTCATGGTGAGGATCAATAGCTGACAGAAGGCGTTAGCCCTTGGGCCACAGGAACCGGAGCAGCGTCTGCACACCAAAGCGAAGACAGCTGGGCATACATGAGCAGCTTTGCAAGAGGCGATCACCAGGTGTGGCAACAGCCGTTCACATGCCAACTGCGTTATCCGACTAATTGCAGGGGCCTCCCAGACTTGTCTCCACATTTGTTGGAACCACAAGGTGCCACTCGCTTACCAGCGACTTTACCGCCAGTTCCTGGAGGAACATATATAGCGGAATATACGACCACTCTACTGCCTCTTACCCATTCCTTCTCCATCATGATTTCCTCCGGTCCCAAAGACGTTCTCTTAGTCGGATTCGGCGCCATTGGTGCCATCTGTGAGTCCATTTCCTGGACCAGGGCGCACATCTTACCTGACTCGTTGTGCCGACAGATGCATTTATTATGGAATCCAGCGGGGCTGCTCGGTGCACGGTGGTGGCAAGGTCGAACTACCAGGTTGCAAAAGGTATGTCATGGTACACCCAGATAGCGCCCATTCTGATATGTCCATCACAGATGAAGGAACGGACATTCAGAGTCAACGCTACGGCATACACAAAGCATGGAGACCTTACAGATGTGGGTCTAACCGACGTTTGTCTCCAGGCATCCTGAGACTGATAAATCTTCAGTTTTCCCCTCGGTAGAAGAGGCCGCCGACCGTGCATACACCCACGTCGTCGTCGCAACGAAAATCATTGCCGAACTGCAGACCAACGCAGGTCTGCTCCAGCCGCTGCTCTCGATACCATACACGCAACGGTATCCTCAACCGACATACGTTCTCATGCAGAATGGCATGAACATTGAGGTTGATCTCTGGGATGCCATTTCCGCTCTCGACCAGGGTACACCGCAGATCCTCGGGGCATCCATGTTGATCTCAGCAAGGCAATTGACGAAGAATGTTGTAGAACATGGAGACTTTGTGAGGGAACCTTTGACAAAAGTCTTCCATTCTTTGCTCACCCCTTGTGGCGGAGTAGGATCAAGTGTCGTTGGGCATCTACCGCACAGAGGCGAACGTTATGGTCAATTCAGCGGAAGAGGAAGAGATCCTCAACGACTTCGGGAAGATCCTCTCTGCGGGCGGCACTCAGGTCACCGTAGTACCAGAAATACAACGCGTAAAGTTTGCAAAGAACGCCTGGAATTGTGTGCTCGTCGGTCCAGCCTGCGCACTTCCAAGGCTCTCCATCACTGGATTCTTCAGGAAGCCAGTAGATTTGGCGCGAAGCCGGGCCGATCTCAGCAAAGCGACCAACGGGGCCACTTGCGAACCCACCCCTTCCCAGAAAGCCGTGGCTTCTCTCCCGGCATCGTCTCCTATGGTGGCAGAGTATACTCTGCCATGGCTCTATGACGTTATGGACGAGGTCATACAGCTTGGTCACAGGCTTTACCCTCCGTGTTCCAAGACGCAGAAACCTGGTATCGATCCCGACCTTCCCATGTTTATCATGCAATGCATGGCGACACTGGCCACCCAACCCAAATGCTCCATGCGTCCGAGCATGCTCGTTGATGTCGAGATGGGTAGACCGACAGAGGTGGAAGTCGTTGTTGGTGAGGTGGTGCGGATGGCGAAGAGTGTCGGGTTTGGCATTCCAGTATGTTCAACCCACCAATCTCGAGGCAGCGATACACTTGCTCACAGCTTATACTCACAGCGGCTTGAAACATTATACGCGTTGATGCTAGTTGTGCAAGAAAACACCTTGAATGTTCATATGAATGGCAGCGTGGTCTCTTGAGGATGTGCACCCTACTTTATCTGTTCCAATGTTTGTATACGAGTACCTCTTATGCCCTTATCGTACGCATGTCAATGTAATGAAATGTAGTCGTCTATTCATTCTCCAGTCCAAACACGATCCTCGGTACCGAGTTCGATTGCCTGCGAGATTCTACTACTTGTCCAGTAACTGAGCTATTGATACATGTTTCCTACCAGTCCACAATTCGACGTATCACAGCTTGGCTTTGGCCTTGAGTCGTCCTTTACTATCGACTATATCTTCTAGCTTTCTGAACTTGTAGTACAGCTGCAAAGACTCGGGGTTTGCTACAGTACCACTAGGCTTGAGAGTAGAACCAGACACGATTTGCTTCACGGCGATTTCGATCTTCTTTCCGTTAACCGTGTACTGATGGACAACGTCATGTCAGTCAGAAACACCAGGTTGCGAAGAAAGCACCATGACGGCGCGTCGGACACGTACCGGAATGTCATCGATGGGGAAAATAAACGATGGCACATGTCGAGGGCTTCTTGCCTCTCTGATGGCCTTCCGGATCCGTTCCACTAGGACGTCGGTAAACTGGTGTCCACTTCGCATCTTCAAAAACAGAAGAACACGCTCGTCCTTGTCTTCTGGACGACGCTGCGCGACACACAGCGTATCTTCGAGTTCGGTGGAGAACGTTTCGAGGACGGAGTATATCTCCGCCGAGCCCATGCGAACACCTGAGGGGTTCAGGACACCATCACTGATAGGGAACAATACCGGTATGAGACAACGACGACAGTATCTGCGGTACGAGGTCAGGCGTACCTGCGACCAAGAAAGATGAAACCTTGTGTCTTTGGGTTCTTCACGATGAAGTCGCCTTGACGCCAAATCCCTGATGGACAATTGATTTGGTTAAAGACCGGATGGAGTCACTGAGTTCTCGTACCAGGGAACATCTCAAAGTATGAGGCCCGGAGCCTCGTCCCATCTTCGTCGCCCCAGAAACCAAGAGGAAGCGAGGGATGCGGGCGTACGCATACCAGCTCACCCGGCTCACCCTTATCTTCCACATTCTTCCCATTGAAATCGAAGACTTGGACTTTCATTCCGAGACTTTTGGCTTGCAGTTCTGACGGTATATGTGTGAGTAGGCGAATGCATCGCCAATACGAGTGTATAGCAACGGACCTCCTGCATGAACTGGCAAGGACGCCGCGCCTGACACGACTGACAAGGCATATGAGCACCACAATCCACCGAAGAATGGGGCTTTGACAGAACTTACACCCAGCGCAAATGTCAGTCCCACCCGAGCCCGAGATCAGGTGGACATCCGGCCCAAACGCTTGCTGGGTCCATTCGAACATGGGCGGCGTCAGAACCGCACCAGTAATGAACATGTTGCGCAAAGACTCGAAGCGTGCGACTTCGACTTTTGATAATAGAGCGACTATGTTAGTTAGTCCATCAAGGGGTAGAGATTGGCAGCGGTACTCACGCGGCTTAATCCCCTGACCACGAAGCTCTGAAAGCCACCGCGGTGACGTCCCGAAGAACGTGACCCTATGATATCATGCTCTTCAGTTTTTTTTGTTCCTTGTAAAGTTTGCCTTGGCACGCACCGCTGATCGTCAATAAAGCGCAAAAAGGTCTTGATGTCTGGATGGAACGGCGAGCCGTCGTAGCAAATAATGCGAGTTCCACTAGACAGATTGACGATCATCGAATTCCACATCATCCAACCTGTCTATAGTGGGCAAAAATCAGCCACTGTGGAACGCCTGCCGGTGAGCTAGTAAGATAAGCATACCGTGGTGTATTGGAAATGTGTGTCATTTCTGGTATGCTGATACGTGAGCAGACTGTCCTTCTTTCCCTGCATTAAAACGCCCTACACACCAAGCCATTAGTGAGATTGTTAGCAAGCATATGGATCAGGCATACCCCAGCGGAATGGATGATGCATTTGGGCGGACCGGTAGTACCGGAAGAAAAGAGGATGAAGAACGGCTGGTTGAACGGCAGTTGCTCGAAAGTTAACGGCCGACCGTCGCCTGTAGCCAAAAAGCCTGACAAGGTAGTGCTGTACATATGACATATCCATGAGGTGAGTGCGAAACGCTAAGGGCAAGGTTGTAAGTACAGGCGCACCTGTTCGGAATCTTGACGTCGTTTGGTATACGAAGATCTTTCCCGGTCTTGGCGCTGGGTAGCAGAATGACTTTCTGCATACCCATGGAGCTCAGCTTTTGCGCGACCTCTGCCACCCGACCGATCAGGTTGGTGGTCTTACCAGCGTAGAACACCTCCGTTTCGGCAAAGTAGAGTTTGGGCTTGATTTGTGTGTACCGATCCAAAATGCCCTGAACAACGCTACATGTGAATATGCATCGAAACATAGCGGCATCGATAGGCGATTACCTTCGTCCCCATGTCTGGTGCTGTACTGGAGTACATGGCTCCAATACTCGCCGCGCTCAACGCGATGACAAGAGCGGAGATATGGTTGGTTACGACCGCTACAGTTCGGAAGAAGTGAGGAGCGTTCTCGAGCATGTCAAAATTTCGCGAACGCACCAGCAACCCTGTCTCCAGTTTGCAACCCATTGACTCTCATAGCAGCGGCCATGTCCCTCACCATGTTCCTCAGCTGGCGGAAACTGTAATGAGTGATCTCTCCGGATTCTCGCGCTGCAGTAACCGCGATAGCATCTCCGTCATGGCATAGAAGGTTTTCTGCATAGTTGAGCCGAGCTCCTGGGAACCACGTAGGTATCTCTTTGAACCGTCCTTCGGTGATAATCTGCTTTATTATCAGCCGATGTTGAGCTGCTTCAAATGCGAGGACGTACTTTCTCAGGGGGTACGGAGTATATGACTCCTATATATTGCCACAAGTCTTCCCAGAAGCCGTAGTCCTCTACAGAATACCGATGCAGGTCATGGTAGTTTTCTACGGCGAGGCATCTCAGTTGTCGATCTCAACAAGTCAAAACGAGACGTACTGAGATGAAGACCACGCTTATGGTTGATTGTGCGCCTGAATGCCTCCACCGGTGTGAACTGCGGCTGCGTGGGCCTCCATATGACCCTAGAATGCTCGAACAGGTCCGACATTGTATCGCGCGAGATGAGGGACGTTGAGAGTAGCAGCTGAGTGTACGAGGTCAAGTTCGTCGGTCACAAACGCGTCGGGGTCCCTTTATACGCAATTTCCGTGGAGGCGGGGGATAAGGGTGGCAGCGAGGGAACCCATGACCAAGGCGGGATCAGAAGACCCGCGGTGGCTGGTGGATAATTTTAACGTCGACGCGTGGAACAGGACAACATCGTAGCTCACCCAAAAAGCTTGTAGTAGAAAGGCTTGAATCTTGGAAGCTCCACCATCCTGATACGAGAGGGAGTGGAACATGCATGCAACACAATCCAATACGATGAAATATATTATATGAGAGATAGAGTGTTTCGGCCTTGACCTTGCGTAGCAGCATGAATCTGGAGTAAACACGATTGAATTGATGAAAGTGTACATGAAAGCAACCGGAGAACATCGTATACAGTGTCATATTCTGACAGGAGCCAGATAGCTACGAGTACTATACCCTCCGATGGATTGTTCACGTTATGAGCCAGAGTTGGTCATAAGTAGATTTTTCGGTCGACTACTAGTAGCAGGTTGAATTACGCACTTGAACTCAAGCAAAGGCACAATAAAAGAAGTTTCAGTTTTGAGTGAGCCAAGGGCTGCACGTACACGGCACATGAGAGACCAGTGTCAACGGCGTGGTGGGAGGCTAGACGAACAGATCACATTGGACTTCTGAGTTCTCGAAAAGTTGGGATCTGAAGACGAGGAAGCACAGAGATTGAAAGTCCCCATGTTTACGCTGCCTGCAAGGGTATGGAGAGACATTAGAGAGGCTAGGCATAGTCATGAGTCGAGGAGAGCAGAGGTGAATGTGTCGTACTGCCTTCAAAGTTCGTACATGAAGTCGAAGAGTTGGTCAGCTTTGGCTGGCGACTGTGACTGAGTAATCTTCTCGTGGGCAGCATAGTTGCAAGCTGTGAAGTGGATCAACGCCGCTATGTGTGTGCACCGTTGTGAAGAAGATGGTAGGTGGTTTGGTGGTTCGTAGCAGACTCCACAGAATATTGTTGACGAGAAACATCTTACGCGCATGGACGGATGCAGTATTGGGCATAAGGGGCTATAATTGAAGCGGCGATAGAAGTTTTGTCACATTAGTGTGAAGCCGACTGTGCCGTTGAGATGCCGGAAGTCGCCGCTGTCAAAAGTGGCGTGGGGAGATCTCGGAGGTAAAAGCAAGATCAATTTTCAGGTTCAGTGACCTTGCTACGCAAGGTAATACCGAAGAGCACGTGTCCGACTCCCCTCGCCTGCGTATCCTGCGCATCATCGCTACTCACCACCACGACCTATTACATGTTAGCGTTGACGGAGACTACACGCGGTGAGTAGCCTCTTGAAAGTCCGAGCAGGCTTGTTCTTGGACGTGCAAATATCTTTAGGCTTAAATACGGCACAGATCTATAGGGCTTCAACTTGCGCGCTCTGTCAATGCTTGGTCCGACGTTCACTGTGTTCAAGATCGTGAACGTTTCCCAACGCATAAATGCATCCTCAATTGAGGGTGTCCTGATGAGTCTGATCCGTCTCCAATTCTGGACTCTGAGCTGTCATGTACGTACTACTATGTACGCAGTGGCCTTCCAGATCAGCGCTTCGCGTGTACAACTTGAAATCGAGGACTGTTCCCGCGAAGCTTGGAAGTTCCTCCGAAGATAGAACACGAATTAGCGATACACGGAAATCAGGGACCTGAAGATATGCGAAGTGGCATACATAGCTCCGAGGTCTTTGGTATCACAAGAAGCGTCGGACTGGATTGATCCAGGCCAATGAGGTGAGGACTGTACTGTATCGCATAAGCGTACGTCGTCCTCTAGCTAATGATGCTATACACGCTACTCGAACAGAAGTGGCTGCTATGCTGCAAGGACAGCCTTCCCCTGCACCGTACGTGCATGGTACGCTCTTGTTTTGTTCAAATGCGATCATCGTGAAGCCTCGAGGACTCGCCTCGCCTGCCCGGCGTGTTTGTACAGGTCAGTATGTCGGCGCCAATACATGTTGTGGCCGAGCTAGCAGTCTATTGACAGCTCGGGACTTTGTCTCTCCGAATGTTTCTAGGAATTATCAGTGTTCAGATGCTGTGACATGCACGGAGTATAAAAACCCATCTCTGTACAATGGAGGGTTACGCTGATTCTGTTCAGCTTCAACCCTTTTCGCTTTCTCGCCATCCATTGGCATGTCTTCCGCTCGCCTGCGTCCCGATCGCAGCAATGACGCCAGCGTTGGGAATAACTCTCACTTCAGCAAGGATACTGCTACAGGGACGGACACGCTGAGCGTAACCGAGGAGAGGTGGCGCAACATCCGACCGTTCCTGCATCTCCACCAGCTCGAGCTGCGGGACCGATATAAACCAGACTGGACGCCTTCATGGAAAACTACCGGACAGAATCCGAGGGACTGTGACGATGGACCGCCACGATCTGCAGTGAGTTGGTCTACATGCTTGCAATCAAAGCGTAAGGCTCTGACATCACATCCAGCTCTGCGCGCAGATGGATGCTAGGCTCTTTCCAGGCGACCATCTGGTAAACGTGAAGTACATTGCCTCGTATTTCCACCCAGACGAAGTCGGGGTGATGCAATACTTGAACTCTCCCGAGCTAAGGAGTTACCCTGATAACGCCTGCGTACCACTCGTTCGTGGCCCTTTGAGAGACCCAGCGAACTCGGACATCTCCTACGTTGTCACGCCGCTGCTACGAGATTTCGACGACCCTCGCTTTGATACGAAGGGAGAAGCACTTGGCTGCTTGATGCAGGTGTTCAAGGTATGAGCAGTGTTTTCAAAAACATACTTCGGCGACCGACTCGTTTCGTAGGGCCTTGCATTCATGCACAGGCAAAATGTCGCGTATAGGTGCGTAGCTTACCGCACAAGTTAATAGGCCTCTCAGACCTGACAGACCTGATACACCAAACAGATGTCCCACCATGGAGTTCATGGTCGATCCCAGTCCTCTCTACCCCGACATGTTTCATCCCAACGTGCCAAGCAGGTCTCGAAACCTGCAGCACAGAGCAGAGCGCACGACGCGGACTCGTCAACCGCCAAGATATTACTTCACCGACTTCGCCTACGCGGCGAAATACGAACAGGGTGCACCACGACAGGCAACACCAGTGCCAATCTCAACGTATTCCGAGCGAGATCGTGAGATGATACCGCCGGAGTTCAGAGGCTACAGGCCGGGGGACTCTATGCCTTTACGAGATCCATTTCCTGCCGATGTTTTCTGCTTAGGAATGATGGTCCGCACCAAATTTGTGGAAGTGAGTGCTACATTCCTGACGTGCAGTCCGTACGAAGTAGCTGACAATACCATCATCATCTAGGCATACAGCGGTCTTGAATTCCTGAGACGTCTGGCCGACGATATGACCGTCCTTGACCCGTCTCAACGACCTACTATGGATTTCGCCGTTCAACGACTCGAAGATATCTGCAGCACGCTTTCGCGCTCAGCACAGCGTTCCCGTTTGGTGCACAAAAGTGGACCGAGAGGGTTCACGAGAAGCGTCGCGCACGCACTTCGTACGCTTCGTTATAAGATCTCGAGGCTGGATCCTATTCCTCTTCCACCATATGCTGTTCCCACAAACATGATGCCTCCCGCTCCTGTTCCACGCCATCCGTAGATGCGTCAAATTGGTAGATAGTATATGGCGTGGATTCGGCACAGTCCATGCATCCTCCCTTCCCATTCTCTACACATGCACATCTACTCCATGTACTTGAGATCGTTTCATGTACAGCTGTAAATCATAGTCGCTGCCGAGTCTGAGGCCTCTCCAATGTTACTGTCAATGCTGTCACAGTCAAGCAAACGGCCACATATGCAACACACTGGTTGAGGCGATGGAAGAGGAGGGTCTACGAACGCGGAGCATACGGTGAGACAAGTATCGAACACCTGATGTCACAGCACATTGGACGACTCGATGTACGACAACATCCTATGGCTATGGACTGGGCGTGGATTGTCGATGCTTGCCGGTGATAAGCAGCGTCCAGCTTGAAAAACGTGAGCATTAGGACTTGAACGGTTGCGTCGAGACGAGCAACCACTTACGGTAGCTGGAGAGAGAATTACGCATCATCCGTTAGAATGCCACCACTTTGCGAGGTTTGACGGAAGGTGCTTGACCAAAGGCTTTGACAACGCCGGAATGTGCACCTTGTTTGACCGCTTGCATGCGCTTCATCTTGTCCTCCCCTTTCTCCTCTCTGTTGACTTCAGCCGTGCGTCGCTTGAACGAGTGGAAGTCGTCTTCGTCTGCACCCACTTCCTGGCCGGTCCCGACGAAGAGTTTAGTTACTGCAACGTCTGCAAAATGCCGTTCAATCGGTACACTATGTGTCTGATGCACAGAACACACGTACCTTGTTTTCTCAAATCGCAATCCTTTGCTAGATGTGTCGTCTGCCCACACAGTTTGCAGCTGCCACCATTGGGATAGACACCTCGGTCTCCATTCTTCGGACACGACCCAGCTAAATGACCGGATCCCGAACACACAAAGCACGATGCGAACGGTAAAGGGTTGGCAGGGTCGACTGGTTCTCTGCACCTCGACAGGTTATGTCGTTTAGAACCACACCTGAAACGTAGATTCGTTAGGTCACGAATAGACATGCGCGAGGAAGTGCCTGGAGGCGTACCTGTAACAGATTCCTACCACCGACCTGTTCTGTTTTGGTCTCTTCCCGCCTTCAGTCCCTCCTTCAGATGCCAACGCTTTCGGACAATCCCTCGCAGCATGTCCTTTCTCTCTACACGCAAAGCATGTGGTATCGGCATTCCGGTCTTGTTGACGCTGTACTCGTCTTCGCTCAGAAGCAAATTTGCGTGCATCCGCATCTGCGCCAATGATCTCCGATGAGCGAACTCTGCGAAGGCCAAACCGCAACAGAAACGAACACACCTTTCGCTCGCTTTGCTATATTCGGATCACGCCCCCAGCCCGTCTTTTTCGTGTTTGGAATGCTCACAGCGGCAGCTCCTGAAACTGCTCCCTCAGCAGTTGCCGTTGCGACGTCCTGCTCTGCAGCCTGCGCCTTGCGCCTCCGTCTTCGCTTCTTCTTCTCTTGCTCTTCTGGCGCATCCTTCTCTACACTGGACCTCTGGGGTGCGGAGGAAGACTCGGCGGTCGGAGTGTGATCGGAAGTTGGACCATTTGCGACTGCAGCAGAATCCTGAGAGTCGTGGTCGGAGTGGTCGAATCCAGCTTGGACATAGGTCCTTTTTCGTCCTACATTCGTGAATCGCGTCATGTTAATCCTTTTGGTGGTTGAAGGGGATCGGAGAATGAGGTAGTTGGCTCTGAGTGACACTGAGTACTGAGAGGTGAAGAGGACAGCTCGATGCCGTACGCAAAATCACAGAATCTTCAGCGCTATCGCCGCGCTTACGGTCTTGGTATGACTCATTGGACCAGTCGTTCAGATTGGGACCATTGGGTGCATTGCAACTCCCTCAATGTTCGAAAGCTCAATTTCCGTTCTCTTCTCTTGACCACACCTGATTTTTTGAATATGAACCAGGTCGCACGAATCAATGAAATCTGGCGAGACGGCGGCCCCGCCGGTTATGCTTGTACGACGTATTACAAACTCCTCTTGTCGGAAACGACCATTGACCCGTGAGGGACGCCTCGGAATCGCTCAATCCTCCGCAAAACCGTCTCCATATCCGCGGCTAAGGTGATCGGTCCAAAGGAGAACGCAGAATCGAAGTCAATCCCTCCAGTTACATACCCAACCACATCGCCGCCTTCCAGACTGTAGATGGCGCTCCCCGCATGTTGACCTTCCGCAAACTCTCTGTTGATGTCCGCTTCGGGTATCCACACGAGTTCAGTGACAAATGCCAGGGTTTCTTGGGGCACATCGTCAGAGATGACGGTGAGCGGATGAACGATCTTGACGACTTCTGCTGCTTCGTCGCCGTGCCCGGGGTAAACGTCCACTTGGTAGGCAGGTGCCCTGCTAATGGCTCCCTGAGCGTACTCCTTTGGATTTCCATCTGTGCCCATTTCTCTCGCAAGTCGAACGGGCATGCCTGCCTCGGGTTTGCGTATATGCGGGCCCAGGTATGTGTTTGCCGGTGTACCGAAATCCTCTGAAAGCTCTACGAGAGCCCAATCAATGGTGCACAAAGGATCTGCACTGGGACTGAGAGGCTTCTTCTGGTCAGATGCGGTGCGAAGACTGATGTTCTCGGGTCGATCTTGACCTTCAATGGGCTTATCTGAAACCGCAAGGACGTTCTCAGCAAGACGACACGTTCCGATGCGGCATACCTCTGCACGCGGCGCGATGCGCGACCCCAGGCGTACCCATTCCGCAAAACGTGTGGCAAAGAACTGCTCGCAACCAGGCTTCTTGATACTGCTCCGCATCTGCGACCGCGCCAAATCCTCCGCGTGGCAATTAATCTCAAATCGGCATAGAGCATGCACGCAAAGACGGTCGTTCTCTGCGAATTTGAACACGCCGCGGCTGACGTTGTCGCTTGGAGATGGAGATTTGGCGTTGGTGTGCTCGGCGTTCAAGACATTGTCAGCGGTGAGGACTTGCGGAGGGCGAGGAAGCGCAGCATGGCCGACAGTCAGAAGCCATTGTTTTCCCGGGTCGTTGATGTCGCACAGAACAGGACCTGCGGTGACTCCATGATACTCGCCACGGTCCACCGTGTCCTCGATCCAGATGAGGTCGCCAGGGCTGCACGTCGTCGGGGAGACGAGGGCTTCCGAGTCAAACTGATCCTGAACCGTGCTCCCGGAGTATGTCGACAAGCTCTGCGGGGCCACAGGAGGTGTATCTCGAGTGATCCAAGGAAGATAGGGCACAGATTTCATGCTCTTTATTTGACTCAACTCACGGTCGGATACTAGCCGAGTGACTGGAGGAGGAAGGTTGTGCGCCTGGAGAGCGCTGGGCCGCATGTCGTAGAAAGAGCTACGAATATGTGTTATCGCCCGACGAGAAGCTGAATCCGCGCATGGCAAGAGCAAGATGGGTATACTGGACTCCGGGGCCTTCACCGTCTCAAGGAACAAGAGATTCTTCGATGACAGGATGAAGACGTCTTGTGGGGTGTCGAATGGAAAGAGGATCCGAGAATTCGGCTTCCTGTATATATTGACGTAGGTGAGGAGAAACTTGACTGTAGTATCGTGAGTCGCAGAGACGTCCGTGAACCAGTCCAACAGATGTTGAAGTTCGCCGTTGTGGTCTGCGGTGGGAATGGAGAACTTGACATGAGCCATGCGTTCCGCGTCGAGCGTGATCCAGCTAGTGTAGACAAGAAACGTATTGAGGAATGCATACCATAAACAAAAAGAGGGGCTTTCACTTGCCCTTGTTTCTGAAGAGCAACAGGGTCGTCGTAACTCGTATCCTCTGGCAAAGGAAAGAAGCCTAGTGGATCTCCTACTTGCTCGTTTACTCTGTCCCGGAAGAAATCTAACTTCGAGATGGCGGACATGATGAAGAGAGCCAAGAGACAGAAGAGGAGAGGTTGGCGGCTAGTGCAGCCAGATGGTAGAGCGCTAAACGGGTGGTGACGTGGGTGAGATGACTCATTTCGTCGTTCATAGACTCGTGAATGTTCAACTTCAAGCTGGGGAATAGCTATATGACAGTAATCTCGCAGATTAGGTATACGTTGTGGAGCAGGCAGGCAGAAAGAGGACGCACCGTTCAGGCTTGCAATTTCCAAAGCTCGTCGTGTCACCGCGAGTCGCGCTCAGTCCTCACGATGCTGCTTACTCGGATTGGCAAGTTTGGCCCCGAGCGAGATGTCAACTGTGTGTGTACTATGTCTCGGATATCAAGGGACATAACAAAGAAAGCGGAAATCTACTCTACATTTTCAACGTCCGTTCCGCGACCTCTTTCCCCAACGCCTCAACTCGCCGCTGTACAATCGCCGTCACCAGACTCCGTATTCGCTCCACCTCGAGCGGAGAGCGTGCGTCTACGTGGGTACCACCCAACCATCCCTGCTCTGTCTTCACGCTGCTCTCGTGTTCGACCGCGTCGGAGAAGACTGTGTGGTCGGGAGAGAGTTTGGAAATCTGCGAGGAGGTCAGGGCGGATTTCATCTCGTCGTGTTGGATGGGTGCGCCGAAGGTGATGCTGAGGTCGACGCCGCGTCTGGGAAGGAATTTGAAGGGGAATTTACGACCCTCTGGCATGAGTTCATCGAAACCTGTAGTTGGCAGCCCATCAATCTCGGCACAACTGATGTGCATATGCTGACGACGAACCTGTGATCCACATGGGGAGGATGAGCGGTGGTTTCTTCGCCTCCATGATGATCCTGCCTCTAAATACGATATTGGGG
Source organism: Steccherinum ochraceum (assembly GCA_004332605.1). Taxonomy (NCBI): domain Eukaryota; kingdom Fungi; phylum Basidiomycota; class Agaricomycetes; order Polyporales; family Steccherinaceae; genus Steccherinum; species Steccherinum ochraceum. The sequence goes on from RWJN01000022.1 coordinate 28,739, forward strand.
AGTGAGTTTCACTGTTACACAACCGGGAAAGAGGAAGGCACGTACACTCCCCACTTAAATCGCAGTAAATTCGCGTGATGCTGGCTGACGGGTATGACCTGTTCGCCTTCACGCGGAGCAAGCTTGGCAGGCTGATTGACTTTGCCTTCACCAAACAGGTGTACCTGTACATTCGGCCATCATTGAACATGGAGAAAGTCGCAGAGCCCATAAGCATCACGCACCCAGTCTCCCTTGTCTAATTTCTCAATAGCCCTATCCACTGCAGGTTGGAAGATACCCTTCCCCCGAAACGTCTCGAGAACCTGGCCATTCCGGAAGAATGTAGAGAATACACTGTCTGGCGAGAAACGCGTCGAGAAAGACGTGTCAACGGCCACTTCAACTACAAGCACAGAGCTGGCAGATACTCACGGGTTCGTGAAGATGATGTCGGACGCGCCTAGAACCCAGCGAGTTGTCCGCGTGTTCCAGTAGTATTGTGTCGGGAGTATCCCCCAGACTACGGGGTCATCAAGACTGTGGGTCGTAGCAAGGAGATTTTGAGGACGCGACCGAGGACGGTTTGGGTTGGGACATACGTAGAGATATGATTACACACTGCAGACGATAAGTTCAAGCAAGTACAGTTCAAACATTATGATCTGGACGTACTAGTAATTACACCGCGACCATTATTCCTTTCTTCCCTATGCAACGCATCTACGAGGTGGTGAAAGCCGTTGACGGTGACCGAGCGGCAGTATCCGAGACTAAGAAGAGCTTTGGAAGCAAGACCGATGGCAGTGACAGTGAGGCTTGACACCAGGCCAGACATAGACCTGTCCTGTCCGAAAACCAGAGCGATAGCAGCAAAAAGAGCGAAAATGTCGCGAGTGACGGTGAGGACGCTGCGCAACACGCAGTCGCCGCCGCCGTCGGCATGGGCGCCTGTTTCGATTACCCGCCGACGCGATGATGGGCAGATGTTTCTTGTCCTCCCCCTCCATCTTCCTCGCCCTCTCCAACCCTTTCGTTCGACGTCCGTTTAGCTGTCTTTGCATTTTTGGCTGCTCTAATTGAGAAGGCGTCGGAAGTGTACGGACGGGCAAGGTTTGGACAGAGGTCTCTGTGACCTCATTACGCCCCAGCGTTGTACGGTATGTGCTGTTCTCGTCTCTGCGTGCTCATCGTTGTAAAATCCGTCTTTTCCAGATCTTTACACTTCGTTCATCTCGTCACCATGTCGCTCGTACGCCCCGTATCCAAAGCTCTCCAGTTCGTATGGACCGCGTTCGTAGCAGCAGTAGCCCGCCTCGACAAATCATTCTCTCCTTCCGACACACTCCTCCGCATCCAACAACACACATTCACTCTCTCCGACTACATCTACATCACGTTCAATGTCTCCCTCTTTACCTTCTGGCTCTACCTAATGCAATCACCCGGGTTTCCAGCAAAGCTACTCATACCCTTCCTCTACATCACCGCCCTCGCCATTCCCTTCACCTCCCAATTCTTCGTCCCTGCAACCCCCGTCTTCGGATGGCTCATCACGTACTACAGCTCCAGGTTCATTCCAGATAGCTGGCGCCCCAACGTCTCCGTGGTCCTGCTGCCGACGTTGGAGAGCGTCCTCTATGGAGCCAACATTTCCGATATCCTCACCCGATACACGCATCCCTTCCTCGACATCCTCGCTTGGATTCCGTATGGTGTCGGACACTTCATCATCCCATTCGTCGTCGCTGCCTTCCTGTGGCTGTTCCGACCGAAACAAGCTCTCCACCAATGGGCGCGGATTTTCGGATGGCTCAATCTCACCGGCGTGATCATCCAGATCCTACTTCCCTGCGCCCCTCCGTGGTACGAGGTCATCTACGGCCTCGCACCCGCCACGTACGCTGTCCGCGGTTCCGCCGCCGGTCTCGCGCGCATCGATGCGCTGTTCCATGGAAATGGATACACGGTCGCGTTCGGTGGCGCACCGGTCGTATTCGGCGCCTTCCCATCGTTGCACTCTGCTTGTGCGACCTTAGAGGGCCTGTTCCTGTCGCATTTCTTCCCGCAGGTGACGAAGTTCGTGTGGATATACGTACTGGTGCTATACTGGGCGACCATGTACCTCACACACCACTACCTCATCGACGTCGTCGGTGGATCGTCGTTGGCCGTGGCGTGTTTCTACCTCCTCCTTCCCGACGAAGTCAAAGGACCCTTCGCTACCTCGCTCCCGCCAAACCTTGGTGGTTCGTCGATGCGGTCGAAATATCAGCTCTATGACCTCGAAGAACCACGTACGCGTAGCCGGAGTTCGGCGAACGGGAATATCATGCGCGCAGCAGACTACGACCTGGACGACCTTTCCGAGCGCGAGTCGGACGAGGAGGAGGTCGACATCACCTTTCGGTCGCCGGTCGTCCCCGATGCGCCGCGCTCGGCCGTTCCGTTGATCAAGCCAAACACTGGGTCGGGAGCAGGAGCTGGGGCCAAGATCGCTGCGAGCAGGAGTGTTGGGAGCGGTGCGCCGGGCAGGGAGGGGCATAGACATACAGCGAGCATCGCGAGTCTTATTCGAGCAGATGAGAGGGCGGAGGATGGCTGGAGTCCAATCGCGTCTTCGTTCTCGGGGCTACCACCTACGCCGACGAAAGCTGAGCGAGATGCACAGGTGTGAGACGAAGAAATATATGTGTTTAGAGCAGCTTGGTTTTTCAGTTATGCAAGGAACGCTGTGCATGTTCCGGTGTTATATTTTTCCTGCTGGGTGTATCTATCGAGATGTAATATCTTTGCAGAGCAGAGACCTGGAAAAGCTGAACAGACTCTGCTCAAACTCGTTGTATCTGCAATGCTGAGTACGTAATGAGATTGACATCACGCGGTAGTACCACCTCGGAGCTCACCGTCGCAGGCATCCTCAGACACGCCTCTTGTCTTCCCCCACCATCCCCACCGTCGTGCTTCCCCACTTGCTCGCCGTGCTCGTTGACGCGGACGTCGCATCGCTCCGAAACGAATATCACGTTCACCGTTCACCGACACCAATATCCGAGACGCCCATAGCCGAGTTCCTTGGCCACACCACGACGTACAGGCTCCCCTTTCGCTCCAATACTCGTCTTGTTTCCTTCTAGTACCCGAGTTTCCGTAGCTCACTAGACGCATCCTCGACTCCTCTAGACTTGAGAAGACCACTTAGCAGCTCTACTCCTACGACTGGCCCAACCCAGACGAGGCTCCGATCACACATAGCGATATCACAAGCATGGCGTCGACGTCTACCGCAGCAGGCTCCTCGAAGCCCAGCACACCCGTCAACGTGAAGCTACTCCTCATAGGCAACTCGTCCGTGGGGAAGAGTAGTCTGCTCTTGAGATTCTCTGATGAGCAGTGGTTACCGGAAGATGAGAGTAGTGCGACGATTGGGGTGGATTTCAGGGTGCGTTGTCCAATCCATTATATCTTCTTCGCTCGTTGTCTGATCTCATGCTGTAATGTAGGTCCACAAGATGGACGTGAAAGGCAAGAAAGTAAAGCTCAGCATTTGGGACACCGCGGGGCAGGAACGTTTCCGGACGATCACCTCGTCGTATTACCGCGGCGCGCAGGGCATCATCCTCGTGTACGACGTCTCGAATCGCGAGACGTTCGATGCACTCCCGAGGTGGTTCTCCGAGTTGGAGACGTACGTTTCTGACGCGGTCGTGAAGATCATCGTGGGGAATAAAGTGGATAAGGTGTGTCTTGATCCTCGGTTGGCTTCGACTCCACTTCTCCTTCGTCATTATCAGCTCATGGATGCAGCGACTGATCATATCTGTGTTACTCCCGTAGGAGTTCTCTCGACAAGTGTCCTTCACAGAAGGCCAGCAATTCGCTACGCGCATGAACTGCTTGTTCATCGAGGCGTCCGCGAAGACGGCGGTCGGTGTCCGGGACGCGTTCCAAGAAGTCGTCACCAAGATCCTCGATACGCCCGAGCTGTGGCAGCCCGTGACGCAGAAACCCAAGTCGTCCTCATCTTCAGCAGGCGGGCAGAACCAGACGATGCCGGGGAGCGTGAATTTGCACGATGAGGGTGGGGCGGAGGAGGCGGGTGGTGGGTGCATGTGCTGAAAGGGCTGGCTCGTGGGTTGTTGGTTGACGAAATTGACTTGACCTTCGGACGCTGCTCACTTGACCCTATCTATTGATACCCCGTTGCTCTAGTGATTTGTTTGTAGGATACATAGACTAATGCTCTAATGCCCCTCATGATTTTTCTGTTTCCTGTTCTTTGACTCCCGTTCCTCAACACGCGCAATTCATCTCAGTTCTCGCATCGTCTTTGGTTGAGGGAGGACTGCGGGATATGGGTGTTCGGTGCCAGAGAGGCGAATCTTTCTGCCTTGTTGATACTGAGCTAGATCTCGCCTCGTTAGTCCACGGACCGCTGCAAGATCGCGTCCGCTCAGAAGTTTTCCGACTTCCATTTGCTTTGTTGAATAAGATGCGTTGCTTCAGAATCCACATCACGCACCAACGTTTGCGCTGCTGCGATGTATTCGTACAAGTATCTAATACACAATCCATAGTACATGCTGAGAACAGGCTCGGGAGTCGGCGCAAGCCTCGTCAAACATCAATTCACCAATGAGAACCCAATTTCCCCAGCCCCCTCCTTCATCCTCAACGTGTTCTCTAGCATCTTCAAGCCCCTCTTGTCCAACCCATCCTTGAAGCTCTCCTCGGACATCCAGTCCAAACCGTGCTGCAACACGTTGCGAGCGCGCGACGAACCACCTTGCGTGCTGCCCATGCAGGCGTGCAGCGTCGCGCGGGGTGTCTTGGAGGTGTAGATACCGAGATGGAGGATGTTGGAGTTGTAGAAGACCGTTTCGCCGGCTGCGGCGCGGGTCGTTGAGTACATGGTAATGCAAGTGTAAAGGTAACATGGGAGACGTACGTTTGAGTGGGACTACGATGGCTCCGGGCATGTCGAGCGGGTTCTTGGGTGCCTCGAGTGTCGTTGAGAGGGCGCGTTGCTCGGGTGTACGCACGGTGTTGTGTGTTCCTGGGACGATGTACAGGCAGGAGTCATCGTACAAGGCACTATAAATTGGACGTTGTTAGCTCAGTGAACTCGGGCATAATCCAAACTCAGAAGCCAAGTGTGATGGCGACGATTTAGAGGGACAAAGATAGACCTACGTATTCCATTGCACCTGAATATGAATAATCGAAGTGAGATGCTGTTCGCAAGAGGAGAGGCATAGTGATAGTGGACGTACCCCGTGGGCCCAGATCGCGAGGCCTTTCTCTTCCTCCTCGATGGAGGCATCACCACGAATATCGTCGCGATGCCATCGCAGAGCAAAGTCGTGCGACTCGGGGTTGATCAAGAGGTTGACGAGCTCTTCAAACGTATCGTGATTAGCACAACGGTCCGAAGCTCCGCAAGAGGAACAAACAGGGTGTGGTGGAGGAACATAAGTCGAAGTACACATCAAAAACACTCACCCAGCTGCAACTCTTCTTCGGTGCACCCCACCAATCCGCACACCACATTACACACCTCCGGGCTCGTATACCACCGTTTCAATACCTTCGCGTCCTCACCCAAATCAGGGTGGATCAAATGTTGCACGCCCCACGCGTCGTCTTTGCCTCCAATCTTGTGAGGAGGAAACTGACGGCCGACTGCACGGCGATGAGGCCACTCGCCAGAGCGAGCCTTCGCGACGATGCGAGTGACAGCGGCGAGGACGTCTTGGAACGTGGTTTCGGAGGGGATGACGAGGCTGCGAGGGACAACGACGTAGCCCAAGGTCTCGTAGTGGGTCTTGTAGGCTTCCATAGCGGTCATCATCGTGGCGAGGGTGTGCAGTGCGAAGATGAAGGCTGAGTGACGGTACGTTGTACGTTGGTTGAAGGTGACTTCAAGACGGTCTTTTTATGCACCTGGACTTGTGCATGATCCGTTTTTAGTGGAGTAAATGGTCAGCATTCTCATCCACATCTTTCTCCAAACCTGTTGAAATCTTTCAAAAAGGGCTTCTGGAAACGCCTCATCTGTCCTCCCAAGTACTAGTGGCCGTTCTCGTGCTGCACCGAGCACACGGTGGGATTTGGTGTGAAAGTTGTGAACGCTAGTAAGCAAAATTTTAGTAAGGAAATCTTTGCGGCCACCACTACTGGGAGATTAGAGCGAAATGACGCACCCGCACTCGATATCGTCCTGTGCCGCGAAGAAAGTTTTGCCCTTAATATCATCGTCTCCTTCGACTTACGCCTCGCAGCGGCCATGTTCCTGTCTGCGCAAACCTCAAGCCTTCAAACGATTTGCGCAGTGTCTACCCCTCAGCAAGTAGAAAGAACGCTGTTACCGATAAACGGCGCTGCAACGTCCCTTCAAAGTCTGGAAGCGCGCTCTCCCTTCGTACTGCATCAAATTCAATTCAAACGGCGTCTTCCAAAAGCAAAAATCAAATCTCACATTTATGATTTTGATTGCTGGGCCACATGCATATACAAGATGCGAACCTAATGCGAACGTTCTTGAACACCATTCCATTTGAAGACTCAATTTTTTGCAGGGCCTCCTCCTAGAAGATTCTAGCCTTCCCGCTGCATGTAGGACACGAGAACACAGTATCAGAATTTGTGCTGATTTAATGTGTTGGCCGTTCCGTCGATCAACCGGGTGGCGCGAGGCGTGAGCCGCTGAGCGCATGAGTCTCCGTACACGGAGCCGTCAGAGCGCACGGCGTAGTTAGTTGAAATCACGCGCTTTCGCGTTTTGTACCGTCATCGATTCATCTGGCAGACTGGAGTTTGTGCCGGCTGACGGGCTTGACCTTGCTTCGCGTCGTTGTCTGTGAGCTCCGAAGAAATGGGCAGGGCCTGAGGTAGAGCAAACATGCGTGAGAATAGAGAGCGTTCGAGGAACCCAGAATGCATGACTGTATCGTTATCACTTGAGTTTGCCCACGGCTTCTGTAAAGCATGGTATGAGGCAATGATAATGACTGTAAAGCACTGAGTACTTGATCACGATACTCAGCACTAGCATTCAGTATGGGTCATTGAAAGAAGAATTTGTCGACGTTACGGTTGGGTGCGAACATGGGTCTTGAGGAGGTCTTGAGGCTTTTGCAGATACGCGCCGGATGTATCACTACCGGACCACTGCGCGTGAAATTGATGCAGCAATAGTACTAGAAGACAGAACACCTGTTCTTCAAACGTTCACTGTCGGCGTTGCTTCGCTGCAGATTGCACATGCAATGCACATGAATGGGATCTTCACAGTCTCCGTGGCTGGCTGCTGCCGACTGACCGCCGACCTCGGTGCCGAAGAAAACCGAAGAAAATCATAGAGACCATGCGTGGAATCTTCGCTGTCTGAAGTCAACATGATCAGCCTGTAAAATTTGCAAAACGAGGTACCATAACCACATACAGCGATACACTCCACTTTACTGCAGTTGGCTGATCAGTTCACCAATGAATACCCAACCTCCCCGCTCAACCCTTCCTTCATCATCAACGTCCGCTCCAACATGGCACGCCCCTTCTCATCCAACCCCTCTTTGAACCTATTTTCTTCCATCCACTCCAGCCCATGCTGCAGCACGTTCCGCGCGCGGGAGGAGCCGCCCTGAGTACTGCCCATGCAAGCGTGGAGCGTCGCGCGAGGTGTGGCAGAAGTGTACGTGCCGAGGTGGAGGATGTTGGAGTTGTAGAAGACCGTTTCGCCCGCTGTGGTGCGGTCCACAGGAATAATTAGTCTAGGTTACAGTGACGGTGCGGTATACGTACGTTGAAGTGTGAGCGGGATAGACCCGGGCATGTCAAGTGGGTTCTCGGGAGGATCCAGGGTGCTAGAGTGGGCACGTTGAGCGGATGTACGCGGGACTTTGTGTGTACCAGGAACCACATATAGGCAAGAATCTTTGTACAAAGCTCTGCGATGAAAGGACAGATTCAGCACGAGTCTTGTCAGTTATTGATACTACACGATCTGACGGACTTCAGAGAAAAGTTAGAAGTGGAAGTACGTACGTGTTCCATTGAACCTGAATAGAAGAAAGTGCGTCTGTGAACATCTGGAACAACTTGAGCACGAAGATGATGACCTTACCCCAAAGTTCCACGCAGCAAGACCGTTCTCTTCATCCTCTGTAGTAGCATCGCCACGAATGTCGTCACGATGCCATCGCAGTGCAAAGTTGTGCGATTGAGGGTTAATCAAGAGGTTGAACAGCTCTTCAAGCGTATTGCAATCAGTATAACGGGCTTAGCACCCAGCAGCCACCGAACACAAAGGCTGAGAAAAGGGAACTGGATCACGTTGCAGAATGTAAATATGACAGTAGCACGGGCAGACAAAGTAGAAATTTCAGCATATTGCGAAGATGCTTACCCATCTGCAACTCTTCCTCTCGACAGCCCACTAACGTACACACTACCTTACACACCTCCGGACTCGTATACCACTCCGCCAGCACCTTCGCGTCCCCGGCAAGATCAGGGTGCATCACATGTTGCACGCCCCACGCGTCGTCCTCTCCTTCAAGATCGAAGGGAGGAAATTGGCGACCAACAATACGACGATGGGGCCATGCGCCTGAACGGGTTTTGGCGGCGATATTGTTCGCGGCGGTGAGGAGGGCGTCGAAGACGTCTTGAGAGGGTATGAGAAGGGTACGAGGCAAAACGACGTAGCCTTGCGTGTCGTAAATAGTCCTATATTCTTCCATCATTGGTGTGTTTTTGGAGGTAAAGTCTGTAGATGGAGGGCGTCGAGACCAAGCCTGCAAATGTCACGCTCTCCGTGGTGGCGCGTATCGTCACACACGGTTGATTAGGCGCCGTAACATGCACACCCGGGCTTCTGCGTCACGCTATGCCGCTTTTCCGAGTACAGTACTCTCACTGGGCCTGTTGCAGTGCAATTTCTCTGCAAACTCGATATTCTTGCAAATCTCTCTGCGTTTCAATACGGACCCTTGACTCTCATTCTTGGATGACATCGTCTCATTCAAAAGTGGTAACATACAGCATACTATAATACCACTGGAGCTGTTCCGTATCTAGCCCGCTTCGTGGTCTTGCCAGGTATGTGTGTGATAGTCGCTGTGCATTGGGTGCAACCCTCAACAAATACATATACTGAAACTATAAATGTAGGGTCTCTTGCTTCTCTATCACATCTCCAGGTGGTACCAACCGCCGAGCAGAAGTGTGTATAAAGCCGTAAAGGAGCCGAAGGCATCTTATTCTTCGAAGATTCCTACAGCCTACTCCATGCCGAAATTCAGTACTGTGTCCGCCGTGTCACTGCCATTCGTCAAGGCAAGATTGTCTCCAAGCCCATCTTATCCTCACTGCTTCCGACACACGCGGCTCGCCCGAAGCAGTCACTGAGGCGTACTGGTACCACGACCAGTGATATGCATCATTCAGCGGCGGTGCTATGGCAGCTTGTCCCCTTGTACTACATTCGGGAACGGAACCCTCATGAACGTTTGAACACTTCCCTCTATGTATGCATGGTAAGGACTTTCAGTTCCTTGACATTATCGTATACTGAAGCGACTCTTTAATTCACTCCGTCTCGCCGCCGTCTCGCATCAAACATAGCGTAAGTGTACTACAAAAACAATGCTCCATCATAACGATCATCCGGCTACTTCAAAGGAATGCACAAAAGCAGATCATCGTAACAGCTGGAATAGGTGTAGTGAGGTCGCAGTCATGCAGTAATACCAATGAAGCAGCCGAATGCGAGTGCGGCGAGTCGGCAGGCCCGGCGAGGCTCTCTGAGTCCCCACGGTCGACTACGGACCGTGACTTACTCCCTGCACCTGTCAATTGTGCTTCTGTCCCCTCTCGTGTAATGGTATTATTGTTGACTCTTCTCGAATTTTAGAATGCGTGCGATATCACGGTTCCGAGTGATTCGCAGGATCTATCGGGCTCCTGGGATCCCTTATAACGTCGCAGCCTTGAGGGCCAGCCTGTGCTACTGCATTATCCGCGCCCTTCCACCGCGATGGCTTCGAGGTTTACGTTCGACGATGGTCTTTCACTCTTTGCCGGCGGCCTTTGCGGCCTTTTCGCTGCGTGGATCACCTGGTCATGGATCTACAACCTGTGGTTCCATCCACTGGCACTCGCTGGGTTTCCGGGGCCCAAGATTGCGACTGGGTCGTTGTGGTGGAAGAGGTGGCATTACAATGTGACGCGAGACCACATTCCGGCTCTGTTTGAGCTGCATGCGAAATACGGTGCGTCTTCACATCTCCTCGGAGCTGATTGGCCCTGCATGACATACTGATTTCAACCGTTGTGATCCTCAGGGAGTGTTGTCAGGGTTGCACCGAACGAAGTACGCCACGATCTCTACTATACATCACGGGTGTGCATCTTACTGTTGTTCATCCATCTCTTGTGGGGCGTTTATAGCTGCATTTCTCCGACCCGGATGCGTACGGAGAGTTGTACTCTCCGAATCGCAGATGGCTTAAACAGGAGAATTTGTACGGAAAGTTAGTAGAGGGCGAGTCGACGTGGAATTTCTTGGATTATCCGTCTGCAAAGAAACGAAGGGAGGTTTTGCTCAGCCACTTCTCACGTAAATCGGTTATTGAGCTGCAGTATCTCGTCCAAGACCGCGTATGTCCCCCTCGCTTCTTCACCTACCTTTGTCCTCATACTAACAACATGCCTATCAACAGCTCGACATTCTCTGCGACGCCATCGCTCAAAACGACTTGTACGGCAAACCTTCCGACTTCACACACGCCTTCAGATGCTTTGCCCTCGACACCATCACCTCCGTCTGCTTCGCCAAGCCCGTTGAGGCGACGAGGGCACCCGGATTGAAGTCTCCTATGATGATCTCGATGGACAAGGCGCTGCCTATTTTGCAGCTGTTCGTGCATTTCCCCATCGTGCGATGGATTGCCAGTAAGATACCGCCTGATACGATGGTGGCGATGCATAAGAGCATGAAGGGATATGGGCAATTCCGCAAGGTGGGACGAACGCTTGCAAAGTGGGGGTCTCAATACAGAACACTTACGGTGTTTTGAACAGATGCTAGCAGACCAAATCAGAGAGATCCTCGCCGACCCCTCTGTGCTCACCAACGCGCCACATCCCATAATCTATCATTCCCTTCTCAACTTCAATCCCGCCAAGTCCGCTGCTTCTCAAACCGCCACCACGAATGCGGAACAGCTGAGTTTCGTTGACCTCAACGAAGAGGCGTTCGTGTTGGTGTTTGCTGGTGCAGACACGGGTAGCAACGCGGTGCTTTGTGGAGTGGTGCATTCTATTGAGAATAGGAGGATCTATAAGAAGCTGAAGGAGGAATTGCTGAGTGTGTGGCCGGTGTTGGAGGACAAGCCGAGGTATGAAGTGTTGGAGAAGCTGCCGTACCTGGTGCGTTGTGGTTTTGCTGCTATGATGTCGGTACTCATGAGCTATGTTCAGACAGCAGTTGTGAAAGAGTCTTTGCGTATGAGCCACGGTATCGTCTCGCCTCCTCTTCGCATCGTGCCGCCGGAAGGTGCAACGATCGCAGGGCATGCCATTCCTGGAGGCGTACGTCGCGCTTTCTACTCATACCAATGAGTTTTTGCTCACTCTCCCGATAGACTTTCGTTGGCATGAGCAGCTGTTTCGTACACTGGAGCGAATCTATCTTCCCTGACGCACGGAAATTCAACCCAGAACGGTGGCTCACACCCGAAAGCAAGAATCTCGAGCAATATTTGGTCGCGTTTTCAAAGGGGCCCAGGAGTTGCGTCGGTATCAAGTCAGTTTCTGCGGGCTGCCATTCTTTCACGTGTCGTAGACTAATATCACTCTATAGTCTCGGATACTGCGAGCTATACCTCGCGATCGCGAACGTCTTCAGGAGGTTCGACATGGAGTTGGACGGGGTCAGGTGGGTGGAGCTTCTCTGCAATATGTTCTCGCTGGCTGACTCGGAAACTTGTTGCGACTTGTTCTTGCAGCACGGCTGATTTTAGATGGGTGGATTACTACTTACCGTTCCATGTGGGTCCGGATATGACTGTGAGGGCGAAGCCTGTATCTGCCTGAGAATGCTTGTTCGGTCCTCTTGTTGCGCAGCACGTTTGAATGAGGGTTCGCTTGGTTGTCTGGACACGCGCATGATAATCGAGAATGTCTTGTCACGCTGCACGGTGCACCTCTGTATGTCACGAATGGCGGCCTGTTAGCGCCTATTGTCACAGCACCGATCTTCTTGTCTCCCCGCCTTCACTAGTGTACTCTCTGCTTACCACCGCGTTTGCTGAAACTACTCCTCTTTACAACGGAAGTCTTTAACGGCTTGCAGCTCGCAGATGAATGTTAACGATGGAAGCAGCTCCTGCTATGTCGCTCAGCGCGCTACGGAATTTCGCCGTCGGGAACACTCCCATGACGAGCCTGTGGCACTGTGGCAGCTGTTGACGACAAATTTATCCTCTGCTCCCTGGACGACACAAGATGAGAACAAGACGCAAGTTTCAGGCGATCATCAATGTTTGGACGACACCGTTATCTCTTCTTAACTGGGTCACTACACTTTCTCCTCCCTCGCAACGCTAGAGATCATCTCGGATCCATGATATGAAACTCCCCACCAGGGTCAGCGACGCGCTCACCAGGATTGGCCAATCGTGTCGCATACGTTCTACCCGTCAGGAATGGTATATACGGTATACTACCCCGCCAAGAGAAGCGATCAGGTTTATGTGTCAAGATATCGTGCCACGCAGAGGAGTCGTGCTTCGACCCTTAAATTTGGCAAACTGTGGTCATCTTCACGCTGGATTACATGAAGCTGGGGTTGCGTTGGAACGATATATAGGCTGAGGCATTTGAAGTCGCGTTTCTGGTGAGTACAGCCCGCTGCTTCCTGGGCGTCCCCCAAGCTTGACGTTTCTTCCCCCAGATTGCTGGCACGTCTGTCCCGAACACCATGGAGCTTTTCAGCCAGCTGTCGATTCTAGACGCGTTGAAACATCCTCGTCTACCTCAAGAGCTCACGGACATCATCATCGACCACTTCCACGACGACAAAAAGGCACTTTCCCTTTGTTCCCTCGTGTCGCGCGACTGGCTGTGGTCGGCGCGTTACCACCTCTTTTACAAGACCGTCATTACTACCCGGAACGCGAAATATGGGCTCGACGCGTTCCTCAAGACTGCCGCTGCGTCCCCCTTCAGCCTCGGCGAGCAAGTACGCTGCTTACACGTAGTTGGAGCGCACGACAAAGCACAAGATGATTTCGCGTCCATCCTGAAGTTCATTGGCGCCGTCTTGCCCCAAATACCCTCCATTCGAAGGATCGACCTCAGCAGCATGGTGTGGGGGCAAACCTCTTTACTCGACGTGGGTACCGCGGCACCCATGCCTTGGGAGCTTGGTATGCTCACCTTGAAGGATATTCGGCTGGAAGCTTCGGACGCGGAAAGCCTCGAGGTCGCTCAACAACATCTCTTCTCCCTCTTCCAGCAATTCTCCGCCATCCGCCTTCTGACCATCGACACCGTTCGCATTGGGTACCGCGCCCTCTACTATAGCGCCTTGCCTCTCGATCCAACCACTACCGCTGCCATCGTCGATACGCCTTCCCTTACTCGGTGTCACATCGCCGCTCTCAACTGTTACACGGAAGACGACAGCTTCTATCTGCTCGCCGCTTTATCACGTTTGGGCTTCGCCCGGAATCTTCAGACTCTGAAATTTGGTAGTGGGTGTCCGGAGATCACCGCGTCTGCGCAGGTTGTGACAGACCTTGCGGCGGCCTCGTTGCGGTTCGTACGATATCGCGTTCCGTCTGATGATTACGGTGAGCTTGTCTCTCGGTTATTGTTTATATGTGCCGTGTGCTCATACCGTAATTTTCTTCGTTTGCCGCGCGTGAATGTATGAAGTTGCCTCTAGAATTCCAGTCCTCGATCTCTCTCGCTGTGCTGCGCTGCATACAGCCCATCTTCGCGGATACGTCTCCAGCCAGGTGGAGGCGCAAACGGTGTTGACGCAGATGATCAATACGATAACATGTGCGCCCGCGGACACAATGGCGATCATCTTGGAATTCTTCGTGCGGCCGCAGGATTTCGAGGTGTTGTACGAGTCTGCAGGGTGAGTCTTCTGTCCGTGTCGGAATTGGCGGGGAAGTGCTGACGGATGCCTTTGAGCAGACAAGGCCGATGGGCTCTACTTGATCAGCAGCTCTCACGACGTGCAGAGCTGCGCAGAGTCGTCGTCGTCCTCCGGAGTTCGCAGGCACCTTCTGCTGACTCTGCTGAGCGGTTCAAGGAGATGCTCCCGGCTGTACACGAGAAGGGTAGATTACTTCGTACGGTTGGAAATGTGAGCGAAACCATGTGAGTACAGCGCTTGGCTGCTACTATGGTCGCACTGACGATAGTGCTTGTAGGCAATGGGATATGCTGACTGGCCTATGAGATTTGCGGTCGTTGATCTTGCTTGATGGTTCGTCTGGAATGAACCTTACATAGAATTGTTCTCCTAGACAGTTTGCTCGTTATTTTACTGACATAGCTTCTTCCCTGCGTATATTCGCCTTTTGCTCGGATAGACGTTGATAGACTCTTAGACGTTCTCGATATCCTACTTTCCACTTTCCCACTTCTTGTAAGAAGAAAGTACTGTACTGCCAATAGAAATGTACATACTCAGTCCCCTGCCCATACATTAGACAAAGCTAGCTATCATACTACAAATGCAGAAAACGTGCCGGAATGCTGTACAACCAAGATACGAAAGTCCACGAGATCAAGCTCCCACCGAACGCCGACGTCCATACGTCTTCACCACCATCTTCGGAGTGGTCCAGACCGGCACGCTGTTCGAAATACGCTGTGGAGCATCTGTTGTACTACCTCCACCCTCTGACGAGCCTCCGGCGATAGCTCCAGGGTCGGGAGCAGGGAATATGTTGTCGTCCGCCTTCTCCTGCTGAGGTTGGTCTTTGGGGGCATCACTAGGCTGCTTCTCCCCACCCCCTTCTCCGGCTTCCTCTTCGACATGCTGTGTTCCGCTCGACGCCCCAGCGGCTTCCTGGGTGGTACGGCTTCCGACAACCTCCTTCCCCTTGCCCTTCGACGCAGCTGTGTTACTCGTCTCTTCAGGCTCGCCACCTTTAGGCAGAGGCTTCTCAGCTATTCCGTTGAGGTCTGCTTCAGACGCGTCCTTCGAACGAACACCAGGTGGTCTACCACGTTTCTTCCGAGGCGGGCCGACCTTCAACGCTTCGGCGGCGGCGGCGGGCGGGTCAGCGATGATACTGGGGCCAGCTTCAGGTTCCTGTGGTTCAACTTGAAGGGATGTCAATTCAGACATCCTACACTTGTGCATAGACGCAGTTCAGGACATACCAGCCGCAGATTCAAGTTCTTGTTCTTCGGGAGCTGTGACCGGTGGATCAGCTTGTGCTGATATAATGCTCGGACGTTGACCAGGAGGGCGTCCACGCTTTCGAGGCGGTTCTCCAGAGGGGCTGGCAGCGTTCTCCGTGTCGGCTAGAACATTATCAACAGGAATCAGTATACAAGATATGCCACAATCAAAAGGACAAACTTACCTAGCTCCGAAGCGTCACTGGCTCTGGGACGTTTGCCTGGTGGTCTCCCTCGTTTCTTCGGAGCAGGTGGCTCGATCACTTCCACATCTACATCTCCTTCCACATCTACCTCAAATAGGAGATCCTCCACTTCAACAGGGCGCGGTTTACTAGGAGGTCGTCCACGCTTCTTCGGCACAGAGACTACTGAACTCGGACCTGCTTCCGCGTTCTCAGCGTCGTCATCGTCGTTGCTGGATTTGGGTTGTGGTGGTCTGCTGGGAGGACGACCCCGTCGCTTTGGTGGTGCGACTTCCCCGTCCGTTTCGTCACCAAGGGTAGGACGTGCGTCGGTTGACTTCGGTGCTTTACTCGGAGGACGCCCTCGCTTCTTCGGTGCGCTGGAAGCGGGCGTATACGTGTCATCTAGTACGAAGACGGGAGTGTAAATTGAAGTCATTCGAGTGTACGACTAATGCAGGTGCTCACCTTCAGGACGTTTCTTCGGAGGTCGACCACGTCTCTTAGGCGCTGAGGCAGGTGTCGCGGTGTTGGCGGCTTGCGGATTCTTCGGTGGCCGGCCTCGCCTCTTGGGAGTGACAGCAGGAAGTGGGTCTGAGAGGAGAAACCGCGAATGACTTGAGTGTGTGGTCGCAGCTCTAAACGGCTGAACGTACCAGGTACCAACACCTCAACAGCTCGCAATCCAGGAGGTCTGCCTTTCTTCTTAACCTGCTGTGGTTCCGACGGCCCGGCAAGCTCATCTTCCTCCGCTGAGGCATAGTCAGCACCACTGAGGTGAGTTCCAGGCGGATCCACAACGTACCAAGCTCCACTTGGTTGGACGGACCCGCTTCTGGTTGAATTTTGCGAGGTCGACCGCGCTTTCGCGGGGCCGGAGCTGCAGACGGTTCATCCAGGTCGTCCGCCAGCTCGACTTCCGTTCCTGACGCTATAATGCTAACTTCAGTGTTCATGTTCAGCTCGTAGGAGAAGCGCACACACCTTCATGTTCGTCTTGCGTGATTGCCCCTGAGTAAGAAGGGCCGTCGTGTACATGCTCGTCCTCAGTATAGTAGTTCGTCATCTCGCCGGCGGACAAGCTCATATCACCTGCGTAGGCATCGAAGAGAGAGTGAGTTCGTGACGATTGGGGCCAAGCACTAATCTCTCATTCGCACCTGGTTCTTCCACTGGCTTCACCTTCGGTTTATTGCGTGAGCCTGGAGGCCTGCCTCGTCGCTTCGGTGGAGGCTTTGGCGGTGGTGAGATGACCAATTGATCCACTTCGTCCACCTCGTCCTGTTCATGATAATCGGTCTCATACGTCGTATCGTACTCCTGTGTCGATCCTTCAAGACCCTCGTCATCAGAATCACCTAAGAAAATGCCAACACGTGAGATGTGATAGTGATGTAGCAAAGGTTAAGAGACGTACGGGCGGGCGGAAGAAGAGAACTCCTCCGTCTCTTCCTCGGAACGACGCGTCCACATATAATGTAAGCCGCTGCCACTGTCAACACCAAGATCAGTACTGCATGACGCAAACAATACGAGTATGTACTCACGTCCGTCATTCTCAACAACGCGTACTGCATCTTCCAACTGAGCCCGGTGCAACCCCGCGTACTTGATGTGAAGGTCTTGAACGATTCGCTGTATGGTCGCTGCTCGTAGTAGGTGCCAGGGGAAAGGCGGCTTCTCTGCAGGTTCGTCAAACTCATCCATCTTTCAAAGGAGACGCGTAAAGCGTGAGGTCGGAACGCGACAGTAATGAAGATTTCAGGAGGTTCTTGGGAGGTTCCGGTGAAAGTGGTGTTCAGTCGCGCGTCCTTGCCTTAACCAAGTTGAATATTGAGTGACACAAGAGGCTTAGATTCACGTACCAATAGTTGGCAAATAAGTGCCCAAATGCGGCTACAAGAAAGCAAAAGAAAGATTGGGCTTTCGGATCGCGAGAGAGGATGGAGGTTTAGACAAGACGCTGCTCGTTGGCCAGGCGGAACGCACAAGCGTCTAATCACAGACGCTCATGGTTGAAGACGCACAAGAGCCGCGTTGCCGCAGTCTCCAATGCTCGCCACGACTACTGTCTCTTCATCTCTACAAATCACTCTAGTAAGTACAAGTGGCAGGATCTTCAAAGCTTCTTGTATCCAATATCGCTCACTTAGACAAAATTTTAGATTCCTGTGAGGCCGCGCTTCTCCGTTCACATCAAACAAAAACGCCGACGAGAGGCATCACTCTGACGGTGTCTACTGTCCGGGGCTGTTCGCCTGAGCAGAGCATGGTACATGTAGGAGTCTCCCTTGTCGCTGTGCTTACTGGGCCGGATTTGGTCTTACTGGGAGGTCAGGCAGATTTCAATGATTTGTTCAAGCTTCCCTCACGCCTCAGAAATGTCGCCGCGGACGGATTTTTTTGAACAATGCAGGACGCAAACTCGGCTCCGGAGTTAGCATTGGTCTTCGCTGCTGCAATAAGCTGCAATAGTACGTGAGAGTACGTGCCTGTGTGGTCTCGATCCCAGACGGAATTCGCACCCAACCACCGCACGGAATTCGCACCCAACCACCGCAATTGACCGTCTGGTGCATTTGTACCGCGCAACCCCCCCCTCCCCCCTACGCGCCAAAAATCATGCCTCCATCAGCACTCCATCAGTCACAAAATGGTGACGGTGACCGAGTCCTGTAACCGCGTTACAGCATTCTTTAGCAGGGAGCGTAGTTTCTGCAGCAGTCGTTCATTATTATACGGTCGAATTCGCACACAGTTTGACAGTCCGAGGTTGCATGCAATAGTGTATTGACGTCAGAGCAAGTGGGATGCATCGTTCAAGCCACGCGTCAGTAGGTGCCACACGCCGACCAGGTCACCAGTGCAGGGTTAAGAAATATATTGTTGAATGAACCGGCTCAAGAGCGTGAAGCAGGCGTACGTCTACGACTCGGAGATGTGTGCTGCGATGTGTAAGATCCCAATAGGTGGGCATTATTAGTACTTGCGCGTCGTCCGATGTACTGACGGTCTGTGCATGATGCGCGTACGGATACCATGCTTACAGTTCCGAATTGGCCCACCCGGGTGAAAACATCTGGGCAGCTCGTAGACGTTACTTTATTCAGCTCCATGAGCCTGGAGTTTATGAATGTGTGTCGGTCAGGATTCAATATTCAGTATGTATCGCGAAAACATACCGTATGAAGATTAACGAATCAGCGGTTCTCTCCAATAGCACACATAGAGGTTAGATTTCGCCATTGCATTGGACACTATAAAAGAGACATAGGACGTCCGACGGGATACTTACTCGAGAACGCAGCATAAGAGTATGCTTGGTTGAAAGAGAGGGACTGAAGAGATCGGCGAGACAATCTGGAGTCGGTTAAAGCTGATGTGACCGTTATTGATGGACGAGCACCCATATAGACGCGGGAGGGGGGGAGGGGGGGTTGCGCGGTACAAATGCACCAGACGGTCAATTGCGGTGGTTGGGTGCGAATTCCGTCTGGGATCGAGACCATGCCTGTGATGCGAAGCGATGATCTTTCCAACGACGCAAAAAGGGTCGGCGTCGGTGTATACGGCGAGTACCCATTCTATTATTAGCTCATGATCAGCAACTGACCATGAGCGTCACCGCAGTTCATGAAACTTGTGAACCAAAGATGATCAGGTTGTCCTTGCAGGTCGTCGCTGAGGGCCAAAGATGGTCGACAGAGGTACTCCGTGCCTGCTCCATGCGCATGTCTGGGTTGGGGTGCGAGTTGTACTGGAGGATCTTGAGCGGAGGCACAAGTCGATCTGCGGCCACTTCGCAAGCGTCGGTGATTTGAGTCTCGAGCTCGTTGATGCGTTCTTTCAGACCGGTGCGGCTGATGCGGGCAGGGGGACGGTCCAAAAATAGCTGCTGAACAGGTATATACACTTGTCATTCATCACAGCGCTTCCCCAGGCTCGTCTTTCTCAGACTCTGTCTCTGTCTCTTGGTTTCTCTCTTCTTTCGTTTCTTTTCTTCTTCTCTTCGCCCCCTCGTTTGAGGCCGTTCTTTTGTGTTTCAGTTTGTTTGCTGGAATGACTTCTTCTGACCAGAGCAGGCCCTCTGAGTCCACACTCTCCGATGCTGAGCTTGGGTGCGCTTCCTTCTGCTCTCCTTGCACTGTTCCGATCCGAACTCACCGTGCGTATGCAGATATGCCTCCACTTCACCGGAACGCGTCCATGGTCCCCATGCGCTGGCGCATCATACATTGTCCCGATCGAGTACAATGTACTCGACTCAGTCCACGTTGAGGCACTTCAACTTGAGCCGTGGGACTACGATTTCTCGTGCTGAGCGGAATAGGCTCTTCCTGCAGCGGCTTCGAGGCAAGGGAAAGAGGAAAGTTGGCTGGCTGGAAAGTGGGAAGAATGCGCTGTTCTGTTCTTGTGAGTCCCACACACGCTCGTTGCAGCGCCTTGTGAGCTGACGTCCCGACGATGTGTAGGGCTGAACATTTTTCTGCCTGCAATACCCTTTGCATGGGCAGCGCATTTCTACAGAGACACATTCAGTCCTCAAGTAACGTTTGCATGTGCGTCCCATTCTTTCATGTGATAATCAGCTTCTGTATTCACCAATTGGAAAGTGTGTTTCATCGGTATCATGCCATTGCAGGCCATGTTTGACTGGGGCGGCGAGCAAATGGCGATTTACCTTGGTAAAACGCTCGGGGATCTTCTCATGATTACACTCAATAAGTAAGTCGAATTCATGTCTCCGAGTTTGTCACTCTCACAAGCTTGCCTTGACAGTGTCGTCGAAGTGGCATTGGCGGTAATTCTACTTATACATTGCGAGTAAGGATTTTCATATCGTCGAAGGTCGCATTTCGCTGACCGTTCCCAGACTTCGCCTCCTACAGTCCACCATTATCGGTGAGTATTTCCGATTGTTGACACCTCGACTCTGAACTGACTGGCTGTGTAGGTGTGATCATCCTTCACCTATTGCTGGTGCCGGGTACGGCCTTCTTGGCCAACGGCGTTCGCATCTGGGAACAGACATTGCATCCTCAAAGTACCGAGCTGAACCATTCTTTGCTCTCCATTGGGTCCGTCAACATTCGCTTCCGACATATGTAAGGCACTCAACCGTCATTATTTATGTAGCGTGCTGGCTATCATGCTCCCAACGGTGTTCTTTGCTGCACTTGACCGAGGAATCACCCTTGGTACCGACTCACAAGGCCACTGGGAGGATAGTGCCCTCATCAGCGATGATACTCGCTCTGACCTGCTCCAGATGAGCAGAGGTTTCGCCTTTATGCTTGGTATAGTGTATGTGGCTTCACAATCATCTACACTACCGTGAACTCACGACGTGAGTACAGATACATCGGTTCTCGGGTCTACCTCGCTATGCCTGTGGACGACGACACTGGCACAATCGCCGTTCATCCTGACGTACCGGACGAGATCAAGGAGGAAGAGGAGGAGCTGAGAGAGCTTGAGCCAGAGTGCAACCCGCTAGCATGTCTCATTGTGCTGGTCGTCTGCGTTGGTCTCGCATCGGTCACGGCCGAATGGGTATGTTTAGAAATTGCTTGTGCATGTCGGCGTACTGACTTCGTTTGACAGCTTGTAACGAGCATTCAGTCGGTCAAGGAATCCGGGCACATCAGAGAAGAGTAAGTCTTGGAGCCTGGGCTCAGTCTGCTCATCCACTCATTTACATTCCGTTGTCAGATGGTTCGGCCTGATCTTGCTCCCATTCATCTCCTTCTCGGCGGAAGGGATGGTCACAATTGTCTTCTTTGTCCAAAGTCTCGTCATGCACTGTATGGGCAAGAAAGTCATGGTGCCTTCCATCCTCGCGCATGGCCGTGCTATTGACTTGGCCATCCAATTCATACTGTGGTGGACGCCTGTTATCCTCTTGCTCGGCTGGGCCTTGAACAAGCCCGTTACCCTGCTTTTCGACTTTTACGAGATGGCGCTTCTCATTGGTGCTTGCTTCCTGGTCAACTGCATCACTGCGGACGCGAAGACGAATTGGGTAGAAGGGCTCATCCTGTTGACTTACTACATCATGATCGTAAGTGATCACCTATCATCGGTATTTCGACGAATTCTCACTTTCGACATGTCTCAGGCAATCTCCTCGTGGTTTTACGTCGGCCAACCCGAACTGAAGCTCATGCTCTTTTGCCCAGCATCCATTGCAGATTCGCTTGCAGCCGCAACCCACAAAGGCGCGGCAGCACTAGCTCTGGACTGACCACATCCAAGCAAGAATGACACCAGCCCTGCTGCGATGCTTTACGACCTCTATTTATGCCGATGTTTATTTTTTATGATGTACCAGTGTAATGGTTTCGGACAGGAGTAATAGACGATGAGAAAGACGCCTCATAACCTCATAACACCGTCCGAGTCTTCGAAACTCCAATTCACTCGGGCTGCGTTTTTGCGGACAGTTGGTTGCTCCGAGCCAGGCCTCCGCAGGCCGCAGGAGCCAAACAACAGCACCGCCAGGCAATAACAGCGCCTCTCACCGGCGCCCTTTCTCTTCTCAAACTCTCCCCTTTCATCTTCCTCTGATCTTCCTTCTGCGACTCTCGAGTCGTCAACATGCAGGCGTCAATCGCATCAATTTCCTCACTCATCTGGACTCGATGACTGCTCACCTGCAACTTGCTTGTGGTCGGGCTGCGTGTCGGTCAGGTAGTCGCGATAACAGGTATCGGTGAGAGCTCGACGACCAACTTTGCTGCTTGGGATGTCGAGCAGTGCTGCCACGGATGGAATAGAATTGTACGTATTGCTACTCTCGATGATGTTAGGACCGTCTCTGACAGCCATGCATATTAAACAGTGGACGGCTGCTCTTCAAGTGTCGTGCCTTTCACGCGGGCTCAACAGAGAAGACAGCACTGTGGTCTGACGATGGGCTGAGGCACAAGCTGTATGAATCGAGATGGGAGTGAAGTATGGGATGTGGGATGTGTGTAAAGACCGGGAGAGTCGTCTCTCGTCAGAGGTACCGTACAAGCAATTGAATACCTATCATGACACCAAACGCTCCACTCTGTGAGCTCACGAACATGCCTCACGACGCCTTTGCCTTTACATACTGCCCTACACGATGGCAGAAGAACCTCTCCGGCTCCTCGGCCTCTCTCTCCGGGGTGAACACACTCCTCTCCTCCCATCCGGGCCACTCGTCAATCCACACATCTGTCGGCCGATTCATCTTACATCCTCCAAAGAACATCCCCCACACCGGATTCCAGAACCCCTGCCACCACGCCACATCCTCCCTCGTGTTCCGCACATGCTCGTGAAACAGCAAATTTCCGCCGGGTTTCAGCCCCTTCTCCAACAATGCGTATATGGTCTTGACGGGGTCAGGCACGGAGCAGAGCGTGAGGATGGAGACGAGGGTGTCGATTTGCTGGGTACCACCGACGGCTGCGCAGATGAGGTCGATATCTTGGGCGCCGAGGGATAAAAGGAGGAATGTCCCATCAGCTTCGGTGAACCCTGCGGCGTTGGCGCGTTTGCGGAGCTCGGCGTGCATGTGCACGTTAGGCTCGAGTGCGATGTATCGAGTGACTTTGGTGGAGTCGAGGTAGTTGGCGGTGTGACCGTTGCCTAATAGGTAGTTGCAATAGACATGTTAGCAATGCAGACGAATGTTTGATTGGTGGAAAACCTGCCTGCGCCAACATCCAGAACTATGCCGTGAGCGGTGGCGAGGAGGGGTCCCTTGATCTCTTTACTATTCTCATCTACGCCGGCCCCGAAGACTGCCCACAAGTGGTGCATGAACACATCAGAGAGCGCGGCGGGTCGTATTAAGAGGGAGGGACACTGGACAATGTCTCGGAGAGTAGGTTTGATAGCGATGGAGATGGGGAAACGTAAGTCCAAGAGGAAGTTTAGGGCGACAGAGAGCTTCATGACAAGAGATGGTCTGTGGATGCTTAACAAAGAAGAGCGCACGTTGGCCACGTTGAGAACGAGAGCAGGGAATGGGTGAGAAGAAGGACCCGGCTATAAACTTCAAGAGTGTGTGGTAGTGCGGAAGAGAGGGAAAACTGGAAGCAGCTGATGTAGATGCGAGCTTATAAGCTTTTGCGTGAGTGTGTGTAGCGCTGAATCAGGATGGTGGGCATCGTGAGCCCCGGGTCAATTGCAGGACTGCGAACTGCAGCTGAAAGAGTTTTCTGTACGGCGCCGAAGAGAAAATGACGCGTTGGAACGAGTTCCCCTGCACAAATGCCTCAAAGTATACCTCCAGGAGGCTTCCCAAAAAGCTAAAATGTGCATGAGTACGAGCTTTTGACAAGAGACACGTCGCAAACATTTTATTGAGTTCACCTTTGGTGCAGCTCCCAGCCACGAACATACTGTGACTTGCCTTTTGTAGACGTCGTCACATTGATCGGCAGGCTCCGCAACCCCTGTCCCAGCGCGTCAAATGCGCACGGACCGTCTGCTGAAGCGCGTTCCTGGCATGGCTGTATGCACATGTCTGCGATGTACTATGTAGATGTTCAGAATTGAACATCGTAGCTGTGCGGGTTTGGAGGGCTCTTTCTTCACATCGTGCGAAATGCCACGCATCTGAGGCTCGTCCAATAGGATCAAAAATACAGTAAAGCTCGAACACGCCCGCAAGAGAGACAACAGTAGCCGAGAGGTGAATTATAGACAGGGTACAATTTGCTAATGGGTACAGAGAGCGAGGTCCATGCGAGAACTTTCTATTGGTAAATGAAGTTGTAGCTAGGTTTAGTGTACGTTAGCTTTGATTTATGGTCCAAGATTTGAAGAATGTCATACCGAGAGAGTAGATGAGGGATGGCTGAAAGCTGAGGGCCATAGCTAGAATGAGATCAACGCGTACAGCGGGTCAGAAATAGTTGGAAACGGTGGAAGGACACATACCGAGCAGCGTTGTCATAAAGCTCGAAAAGGGGGATAGCCAGCAGCTTCATGTTTTTAGGAACGGCAAGGACCTCTGTGCAGTCAGAACGCAATCAGCATTTTCGCCGGAGAACGAGCACAGGACGACGTACTGCGCTCCGGCATCTGAACAAGGAAGAGCTTCTTGCACTCCTTTGGCTTGGTGATATGCGCAGGAATGAAGGGATACTGCAGTCGTGCCAGAGTTTCAGCTTGATATGCATATTCGACAGGCTGCAAAACGCACCATGAAAGTCTCAAAGTTCGGCCTCCACCACTGCGCAAGACAGTCACCAATCTCCCACTCGTTGTCCACTCCGTGCGACGCGTTGAATTGGCGGGATTCGGCAGGGGGTGCCAGACGGTCGTCCAAACGCTTCTTGAGTCCTTCAATTTCATCTTCGCCAGGCTTGAGGTAATCGCCAGGTCTGATATAGACTCATGTCAGACAAGAGAGCTCGAGCAGGGAATAAAAAACGTTACAGCTTAAAGAACGCGTTTGCAATTTGCAACATGAGGATATGCGGGTGTCCGTGGTCATGTACAACCAGGATGCCCTCCACGGTACGTCTCATTCCGAAGTCTTCATAGTTATTTTGTAGACGCTGTAAACGCGCCGACACCGACGGATCTTCTTCAGGTTGAGCTTCCTTCGTGCTGGCGATAATCCCCGTCAGCGGTTCTGCCGCCACCACGGAGGCGTAGAGAACGTACCTGAATGTGAAATTGGACAGAGGGTAGCTATTATGTCTAATGAGAACTTAGCAACTTCAATACACAGATTATGGCTCACAGAGCAATCGTGTTGGACATTGTGGACGACTGGGACTGCCGCGAGCGGAAGAAGATGAAGGTGCAAGCTGAAGAGGACGGTGAACGCGAACATCTGTAGCGGGGAACGTAACGTTATGGTGGCCCGTCACAGTCACGGTGATCCTGCGTAACGCAGGCGATAGCTGTCACACGCACCACTCTTCTTCGCAAAATACCACCTCAAAAGTGCACTTCGTCTTCCAGAGCAAATTTAGCTTCCAACACTGATTCAAAGGTAAGTCGTTGGTGTGGATGAGAGCGTTGAAACTGCCTACTCATGAACGTCCGCATTGCTCATACTTATCCGGTAGATTTTCTCAAACTTATCATGGTCATGGCCAACAACGCGGTATCAGCAACAGGTACCCAGGTTCCGCCAACCTCTCCGCGCAGCTTATCTTTCATTTTGGTGGCTCTGGGTAGAATTTATGCGGGGAGCTACTTGTGTTGAAATCAGCGGGCTCGCGTGTCTTGAGGATATTCGGCAGCCAGCAGGGGCAGCGGTACGGCCTTCCACTCTCCTTCCGTGCCTTCCTGACAAGCTTGCTTTAGCCCGTAGAATAATCCGAATATCAAATGACTTCTCACGCTGGAATTATGTTCTTATCTCGAGAAGCAAAACGTGGAGAAGCTGGGGCGCTCTACCGCCTGCTTATCTGCGTCGATGCCCATATCTACATTCAACAAGAAGTCGACGTGATGCCGCCTTCTGAGTCGCCCCTCCTTCACCTCCTCACGTAGTCGACATGGCCAAACAAGTCAAGTCCTACCTTTCACCAGCCAGATGGGCTCTTGAACCAGAAGAATCGACTTTCGCCCCGAGCAGCCGTTGGTCCAACAAGGACATGGACCCGGTACCCCCATCTCAACGCACATGGACAACTTGGAACTATGTTGCCTACTGGATCTCTGACGCAACCAACGCTGCAGTTTGGGAGCTGGCATCGAGTATGCTGGCAATAGGGCTCTCATGGTACGCTTCATTCTGCCTCAGCAGTTGACATGTCACTTATAACCAAGATGGGCAGGCGTCAAGCACTGCCCGCTATTGCGGTCGGCCATATCATTATCGCAACCGTGATGGTCCTCAATGGTACCATCGGCGCGCGACTTCATGTTGCATTTCCGGTGCTCAACAGGTCGTCATTCGGTTTCTGGTTCAGCTATTTCAGCGTCATCAGCCGCGTTGTACTGTCCATGTTCTGGTTCGGCATACAGACATATACTGGGTCAGAATGTGTATACCAGGTGCGAGCTCAGTATTTCTCATGCGCGTGCAAGACCAACAGATCTGACAATAATTTCAGATGTTGAAAGCTATTTGGCCTTCCCTCGCCCATCTCCCCAATCATCTTTCTCCCGGTGCAAACATAACCACTGCAGGTCTGTTTCGTATGTCCTCCCGCCGGATACAATCCTCTGACTCTTGTAACCCAGGAATGATGTGTTACTTTCTCTACTGGCTCATCCAATTTCCCTTCATGCTCATTTCCCCGCAAAGTATTCGCTGGTTGTTCCTTGTCAAAGCAATCGTGGCTCCACCGACTTGGCTGGCCATGCTCATATGGGCGTTCGTCAAAGTTCCCGCATCGTCAGGTTTCTTCGCGCAGCATTCTACCCTAACCGGCACCAACCTGTCCTGGGCTTGGCTGAGCGCCTTGAATGCGGCACTCGGAATATACTCTACGCTTGCAGTCAACATTCCAGATTTCACAGTACGTGCCGTTGTATATTCATGTATATTGAGTCATTGATCTCTCGAACGTCTCAAGCGTTACGCGAAAAATGAGAGGGCGTAAGGACTCGTTCGCCGTTTGCATGTAGACTTGTGCTGACCACATTCATTTAGGCAATACGTCCAACTCATCATCATACCCGTCGCGTTCACCTTTTGTGGCTTCTGCGGAATAGCAGTGACCTCGGCCGGCATTTCACTATACGGACAAGTCCTCTGGGATCCGCTGCGTCTGATAGACCAATGGGACAATCGCGCTGCCGCGTTCTTCGCGTCTTTTTCTTTCGTGTTGACGACACTTGGAACGAACATCTCCGCCAACTCGCTCTCGGCCGCCAATGACATGACTGTCCTCTTTCCTCGTTACATCAACATTCGACGTGGGCAGGTCATATGCGCTATACTCGGGGGCTGGGCTCTGGCACCTTGGGAGATCCTGGCAAGGTTTGACTGCTTTACTTCTCAACTTTTCGCACCACTCATATTTATGTATACCCCAGTGCTCAAGGATTCCTGGCATTCATGAACGGATACACTGTCTTCCTTGGTCCTTTCGCTGGCATCATGGTCACTGACGTGCGTGTGCAATAATGTTTATAAAACTCCTCATTCTGACTGCGTTTATACAGTACTGGCTGATCCACCGCGGTCGTGTTGACGTCCCATCAATGTATCGTCCCCATGGCCGATACCGCTATACCTACGGATTTGTGCGTTTGACTTCTATCGCAGGAGTGACTGATGACTGAATCTCTGACAGAACTGGAGGGCGGTATTGGCAATCTTGTTCACAGTACCTATAACACTGCCTGGACTAATCAACTCCATCAATCCAAAAATACACGTGGGACGGGCTGTCCATCTCTTTGACATTGCGTGGCTTTTCGGCGTAAGCTATCTCGCTACGATCTACCCTTTCTAAACGCTAATACTGTATCTTGACATATCCAGTTCTTCGTCGCATCGACCGTGTACTACGTTGCATCGACGCTCTTTCCCGCTAAGGAAACATTCGTGGATGAGACTATACTGGATGATACTGCGTCTGCTGAGGACGAGGACGAGCTTGACAAATCCTCCGGCTCGGTTGAGAAGGGGAGGTGAACCACGGGAGAGTCAACATACTTAGCACAGTCGAGATGATAATTGTGTACACGTGAAACCAAAACATACGCTGATAGTCTGATACAGCCTCTTACTCTCACACGATATGATCTGATCGTACCTCCGCGATCGGGACCTAACATACGCATTGCTCAACAATGGGCCTTGTGACACAGTGTCTTGACGGTGGACTTTATAAAGCTCACCGTTCCAGAGACTTCATCATCCTCCTAGACCTCGCCTCCTACTCCTCGTACAAACACCTCAGCCATGGAAACTATTTCCAAGCTCACTAGCTCTGATATTCCATCGGTGTTGCCCCCAAGTGAGTTACATATCTGAGTCGCAATCTCTCAGAGGCCCGTATTGATCTCATTCAACCCAGGTGCTCAAGCATTCTTCCCACTTCTCCAGGCTCATGCTAGCGAGATCGAGAGCGTAAAGTCATCGACATTCAAATATGGCGCGACGGATAGACATCAGGTAAGTGGCAGGATGCGTTCATATACTGGCTGTGACCTCATATCGCCGTGTGTGGTATGTTTTTAGCTAGACGTTTACTACCCCGAAGGAGTTGAGAATGGGACAGCACCCGTCGTGTTCTTTGCATACGGTGGTGGTTTTGTCTCAGGAGCCCGAGTTCTTCCCCCACCCGCCAATCTGATGTTCAAGAACCTGGGAAGTTTCTACGCCAGGAAAGGGTATGTGTCGATTTTGGGCTTCCGGTAATTCACTTTTATACTCACAGACCAATTTGAAGGTTCTTCGTAGTCGTCCCAGACTATAGATTAGTGCCGGAAGCCAAATTCCCGGACGGCGCGCAGGACATCAAAGACGCGGTTGTCTGGATAGTAGATCATGCGGACGAAGTGGCAAAAGACTCAAGTGTGAAATTGGACACTGCGAGCCTCTTCCTTACAGCCCACTCCGCAGGTGCAAGTCACACAATCACTTCGATTCTGTACCCTGGGCTCTTTCAATCTGAATACCGTCTACGCATCAAGGGCCTCTTTCTCATCGGAGGCCCGTACACGTTCCGACCAGAGCTTCTTCCCCCAGGCCCTTCTGTGCCAACGGATACCTTGGACAAGTACTATGGACCCGGTCAGTTCCAAGAGAAGGAGCCTCTGGCGTTGCTTGAGAAAGCACCTCAGGACATCATCAGCTCCTTCCCTCCCATTGTTGTCTCTCGGGCAGAGCGCGAGCCAAAAAGCATCGAGCAGATGAACATACATTTTACGAAGGTCCTCAAGCAGAAGCTTCCCGGCGGTGAAATTAAAGTTCAGGAATACGTTATGAAAGGTCATAACCATGTTTCTCCGTCGATGGCCCTAAGCAGCGGGGAGGGCGAAGAGTGGGCGCACTATGCGATTGATTGGTTCAGATCCCAGATCTAGTGATGCATCTGCTGCGCTCGTTGTCTCTCTATGGATAGGATGTACGTTACGATTTGTAGAACTCAATTCACACCGACAGCTGAGATTTCTTTTGCGTTTTGAACGTAGTAGGATGGTGGTCATCCCGATTAGGCAGGTGTGCAAGATCGAGTGTGGCGCGTCGCGTGGTTGGAGAACACTCATGTTCAAACTGAAATCTCTTGTCGCGTTTCTTCGTGTTTCTCTTCTTATTATCCTGGATTTTACATGCCCACTCATAGGTCCCAGTCTCGCTCTCCGGCAGTAGGATATACTCCGCTGCAAACGACCTCCCCGGCATTCGGTTCTCGCACACCCACATTCCAACCTCCTGCTTTCTACGCTGCCGCCGCCGGTGTATCCGCCCACGCGTCTACTAAAGGTCACATCAAAGTCGCAGAAGACCCGCTCCAATATGCCAAGAACACGCCTAGCGTGCCACTCTCGTATCCTGTGGAACAACCGAGCGGGCGGGCTAAGGGCGGGGCATTGGGAAGCGGAGCTATGCTGGTAGGACCTTCAAGAAACCGCTCATCATCCCTCTCCCGATCGCTGAGCCGAGCTAAAGGAGGACGGAACGATAGGGACAGGGAGGGGACAGAGAAGCTGGACAGAGCCAGATGTAGCCAACTCGTAGAGTTGGAGACCCAACTGCTGCCGTCGTTGCGGGACACCATTGACCGCATGACTCATCCGACGCAATCCAGCAGTAAACCATACCCGGAGGACGTGCACAATAATACCACCCAGGCGTATCTCCCAAACCCCAGCCAGAAACAGACACCATACAGTCCAGGTCCTACTGCTACGCCTCGAATAGGATATACAAATCATTCAAACGCGTCAGCACCCTACGAATGGTCTCGACAGACCAAACCTGCAGAATCTCCAGACCCGAGAGGAAGAGAGCATCTTGAACCCAGGAGAGATCAAGAAGTATCGCCAGAGTTCGAACACGCGACTTTGCGACCACCAGCCACCAAGACGCGCTTACCATCGCCTCAAGTGGGAGGCCCTTCACGGAGGGCTTGGCATGAAATTACGGATGAAGGAATACTAAGAAGGGAGACACCTGAGGCGTTGTCAGTAAGTCGCATCGTCCCGAAGTCGAACAAATTCCAATACTAACTCATGCTTGAAGGCCGATCACCCTCCTTCACAGCGCCGCTCTCCAAGGCAGGAAGAGACTCGAGTCACCAGACGCGATGAGCCATTCCAAGACGATGCAAGTTCAAAACCGAGGAAGTACACCAGGTCGCCGAATGCCACACCTCGACACGCTCCTTTGTCCCCGAATTATTCGCCACAGGTTGCAGGACGGAACGTCGCTCGCTCTGGTATTCCCCGGCCAAATCACAGCAATGGTAGCAGCTACGACCGCGCCGGACCATCTGGAAGGGCGGCAAACGATACGGAAACCGCGAGTTCTTCCGAAGAAGAGGCCGTCAACTATCGCGTTGCTGAAAACAGAACTCCTCGTTCAGACAGGAGTCCATATCTTGACCGGAGCGGGTCCTCCAAAGTGAACATGCGGCTTCCGTCAGCAGCCATCCAGAACGGCCAACTCCGTAGTCCGCAGGCACATAGGAATGTTGGACTGGGTTTCGACGTGGTGACACAGCATCACGGCGACGAATACTCCTGCTACTCAGAAACCAGTGAAGACGATAGCATCGATTGCGCCGTTCTTGCTCACGACAATCGAGATTATCCACGCAGCACGCACTCTCAACCCAACACGCCCGGAAGGTCGCGAGAGCAAAGCGCAGATAGAAGGCGTCACGACGCACTGGCGGGAATCGTTGACGGATTGGGCACCCAATTTACTTGGTATCAGCCTGTGCCCGGAAGGAGTCGATTGAGCGAAGGAGATAGCGAAGCGAACACCAGTGGTGTAGGATTGGCCATAGGAGAGGCAGAAGACTTGCACAGAGGGTCTAGGAGTCCTCGCCGAGGGCACGCCAACTCACGTGCTGACTCGGAGACCCACAGGTCGCGGCCACACGAGCGCACCGACGATGTCGTACCCGGTAGGGACTCTAGCAGACCGAAGGCAGGAGAGAAGACGCGTGATCGCAGCGACAGGAGCAATAGACGGTCTATGTCTCAGCCCCCTGCCTCTACAAGGGCATATGGGGCTGACATGTCCACGTCGCGATCTCCGCGGGAGGCGAAGGCGTACGGCCCTCTAGATCCTAGAGCCGACGCAATGACCGTCGCGGAGAGCAGCCGATCCAGGAAGAAGCGCAACAGGGCAAGCGGGAACGCAAACCGGCGTGAAGAGTACCGGTCAGGATACCTGACTGCTGATGCAGAACCCCATATCCCTATCCGGACAGGTGCAATTTCGGGAGAGTCCCACAGAAAGCAGCGGCCGACACCTGTTGACGCGACTGCACGGGAGAGAGAAGGATTCGGGATTCCGAATTCTCTTTCGTTCCTTGGCAACAACGGGCCGGACACAAGCCAACCCTCCCAACTTCGGTCGCAAACCGCATACCTAGGAAACTTACCATGTCCAGAGAGCGATACATCGACGCTTGGCGGTAGTGCTTGGCAAGAGCACAGTGGTCCAACAGACACGCTGAGCAGAGGAGCGGAAGCTCTCTTCAAGGAGTTGTCTGGACACGCGGCCAATACGGTCGAGGACCGAGGAACTCGCAAACAAAGACGGAGAGGAATGACCGTAGACGGCCCCTCCGCTGCCGTACCCGAAAGACACCCACACCCAGAGCCGCACCACGGTCGTATCCGTCATTCGCGCTCCCAATCCGATACGTCAAGCGTGCCCTCAGTGTACGAGGAGCACCCTACCCCGCCCCAAGAGCAGCATGAGCAGCATCCCAATGACGACAATGCATTTTACGCTGAGGTAGAAGGCTGGAAGTCCACCATGGGTCCCGAAGCTTACAGCAAGCTGCTTGAACATTACGGAGTGGGCGAGATGCGAAGGCAGAATGCGATATACGAGTTCTTCGGTGCCGAAGACACCTTTACATCGCAGCTTCGATTGACATTGCGCCAGTTTATCCGCCCTCTTCGACACAAGGACAGCAAAACCTGGATTCCTGGAGTTCCCGCACCGGTAGCGCGGCTATTTGACTGGCTTGACGACATCATCAACCTACACCTCGGTGTAGCGATCGCTATCAAGACTGCAAGACGAACATGGAGAGAAGGCGGCGCTATCGTGAGATTGACGGATATCTTCGTCGGCTTCACTCCTCGACTGGAGATCTACCAGCCCTACTTGGTCCGCGTCAAAGCTGTCATTGGTATAATTGCGCAGTGCGTTCGGGACTCAAGTGAGTTTGGCGAGTTCGTCAAGCTCAGAGAGCAGGACCTGGAATGCGGAGGGTGGACTCTAGCCCAGTTGCTGTACGAACCAGTGAAGCATCTGGCATCCTACTCTGATACATTCTTGGTAAGTGGCTTGTATTCAATCAATTTGCGAATACTGACTCTCGTGATAGCGTATCCTGCAACTAACGCCAAGGGGCCATAACGACCATCTCCCGATGCTTTCCTTGTACCATTCATCCAAGATGGCTATGCGTGTTATGGATGAAGTCCGCAAACGCGAGAACGCCTACGATTTCTTCAAACAGACTTTGTCCGACATAGACGGCTTACCACCGTCAGTACGACTAGCAAATCGGGAACGACGTCTCCTATGGCAAGGTCCGCTCGTCGTCTGCGTGGTTGAGGAAAGCTGTGACGCGGGTGAAGACGTTCGCACCGGAACCAGAAGAGGAACGCCTAAGATCGTTATCGAGCATTTCTCTGAAGGAGGTCAAAGATCAGTCGGGAAGTCGACTCAACAGCGGACACTTACAGAAGAGCCACGTCAGGTACAAGGTTATATCCTGAACGATCTTGTACTACTCGCAACGCCAGCAAAACCCGGTCGTCGCCGTGAAGGAAGGCCGTGGAGGCTGCTGGAGAATGTCGGGATTGCAAAGTTACTTGGAGTGAACGAGATATCTTCAGCCACCAGTGCGTATTTAGTCAATCTACGGAGGTAAGAAAACTGAGCTCGCCAGTAGGTGACTTCAAACAGATAGGCGTAGACCTATTGCCAATAACTATGTCAGAATCACTTCCTTACGACCAGCCAGAGAACGCAGTGACATGTCTCCAAGTCGACGTCCCGCGGACGGAGCAGTTCGACGAAATCCTGAACGCACTGCAAAAGTGCTATGCAGAGACTCTCCGCTCGCTGTCTTTCCCTGCAACTTCTGATCATGGTCTGCCTTTCGGCCCAACCGATCTGGAATACGACACGCAGCAATCCGTCGCCGCAATCAGATCAGCTGGACTGCCGATGCCCAAAAGTCCATCCGTTCAGGTGCAGGATTTACGGACGGGTGCAGCGGGCAGCGCGGTGGATCAGGAGAGAGAAGAGCGAGGATGGTGGTCGTTGAGGTTCCAGCAGGTACTCGGAGAGATGCGACGCCAGGATCCAATTTCGCTGAACTTGACACCCTCACTTGTGCAGTGACATCACTATATACATTCGCATTAAGCTGTAGAATATGTTTTGAATAAGTAGCACAGCACGTAGACGACAAGAAGACTTACATTTTATAATTCGAAGTCCCATACCTGGACGTCTGTCCCATTCACGACGTAAAGACTCAGCACATCTTCTTCAAGCCTGTACCGATCGAAGAGAGGCTCCCACCCACAGCCACTTGAGGTCTCCCACAGAACTTTCCAATCCCTGAAGTGACCTTCCGCAGTACTTCCGAAGATGCTCAGGGCAGTCGAAATTGGAGCATTTGAGGGTAGAATGGCCAACAAAGAGCTTGGCTTGCTCGGGAGCGAAACCAGTTTGCCCCGTTTGCCAATAACAGTGGGAGTCCCCGTTACGTTGTTCTGGCTGGGGATGTCCGCAGGCAAAGGCAGAGATGTACGCGTCCAGGCTTTCGTCGTGCTGCGCCAGTAGTGGTACCTGAAAACATGAAAGATTGGAGAGATGGGTGTCGAGCTGAACGAGAGCGACTCACCATCTTTCAATCCCCGTAGTGTTCTCTCTGTTCAGCACGTGTACTCTCCCATCACCGTCCACTGTTTGCGCTTCTTGATTGAGGATACCTCTGTAGCCAATTTTCAGCTGAAACCGATTTCGATTTCCGGCAGTTGGATGGGACACGTACCCGTACTTCGGAATGCTGAATATTGTGATACCAGCAGAAACGGGCAGGATAGGTTCTCCCGCAGATGTGTTTGCGACGTGTTGACCCCAATTGTTCTGCCACGTCACGCCAAGATCTGGGCTGTATGCGTAGTCCATGTCGTGATTCTAAGCGACTGTGTCAGCTTCAACGAGGCTCTCAACGATGATCATCATCTCCGACTCACGTTTTCAGGTCCATTCGGTCCTGCTTCTACAGCAACGTCTTGACCAATGTCGTTGACGTAGTCACGGTAGGTCCTAATGTCCCAATCAATCTCATGCCGTTCGTATACTTTGAAAGCTACTCACCATGTTGTGTGTAAGCTGCCCTGTGCGTCAAAATCCATCCCATTGATGTAGGCATTATCTGAGTCATTGCGCTTGAGACACCATTCCGGCTTTCGTGAATAGAATCTTACTGTTCACACCCTGACCAACGGATAGTATTAGCAATGCGCAAGGCCTGACCGTATGACAAGCATTCACCTCGAGGTATTTTCCGATTTGAGACCAGCCTCTGCTTGGTGTATACCGATACAACCAGTCATCCCCTAGCCCAGACCGACCAACTCGGAGTTCAAGGAGAAGGTCTGAGACACTCGGCGATTTGGATGACGCAGGCAAAGACAAAAATCGTGGATATGTAATATTGATGAAATATTTAGATTTGTCTAGGTTGTCGAGACCAGGTAGATGATCCTGTAGAGCGGTGAGAGAACGTACAAACTAGACAGCTTGTCTGCTTACAAGTACTGGACCAAAGATCTCTGAAGACCAGATTGCTTTGGTAGGACTAGTTGCTATCCCAGGTTTAGAGATTCTGTACACCAGAGGATTATCGTGCTGGTCGAATCCCATATGCAACGTTCCGTCGCCACGAGAGACACCTAGAGAAATTCTTCAGGACAGGTCTATGTCAATGAAGGCCGTTGACAGGAAAAATGCAGGACGCGTACACATTGTGACCATCGTCGCTGGTCTGATTGTAATCCTTAAGGGTAAATTTCTCCCATATCGTTTGTCGAGTTAAGGATCTGCGCGCTACGCATGGGTGGCGAATACTGGCATTCTGAGCGTCCGCCTCCCACAATGCTGCATACTGGAAACCTGAGCCAGAACATGTGGTTTGAGACGGGCCGTAGTCCATGAGCGCAAGACTGACCGTTGAAAGTGACCAAAGGATCCTGCTGGAAGGATTCGCCATTTAGTCGGTTGACGGTCTGAGGGTCAGGTCCTAGAGTGGTTGATCGCAGGAATTTCAGTCCGACGACGCAGCGAATGGTGAAGAGCGATGCAAGAAAGAACTTCATTTCGCTCGAAATTTGCGGCCATCGAGTTGAACCGGTATTTATACAAGTCTACAGTCAATAAAAGTGCCGTCAGTAACGGGCCGATGGCTTCAGGTCATGAACTAAAGAATGCGAAGGGACCTACCGAAGCACCGTCCACCTGATCCAGATCTTCTGGTCTGTGCACGGACCGACGTACTCTTCACCACAAGTCAGTTCGCAGCATGACCATGCAAATGAACTCCACGGTGCAAGTGAAGAGGTAGCAACGGGGAAAGTGTTCGCATCAGACGAACGAGGTATTCCAAAGTTCGTCAATAGACCATAGAGTGATGTATAGCTACCAGAATTCCGATCCATATACTGATACATGTAGGAGAGTGAGGAATCAAGAGTGCAGTCTTTCTATGCTGCGTCATTCTCGACGAGACGTCCGCAGACGATGTACTTGCTGGAGAAGTGCTCCATCCACCCTTGAAAATGTGAATAATGGTCAGACGCGTCGTCAGCGGGCCAAAACGCGAACGACGAATGCATACCTTTCATGTTGTCACTGAGTTCAGAACGACATGTTAGCTCCCAAAACATGATTTTCCGGAGAAGAATGACGTACATCTCTTCTTGTGTCAGATCTTCCAGCTTGTCCAAAGGTTGGTCGACAGGAGTAAGCATTTCTGTGGCGAGTTCAGCAACTATGGACCAAGTATGTTCATCCTTCACGCACCAGTATCAAACGACTGCTTCGCCATTCCCCTGGATGCATCCCTTCCTGCAAAGTTGGCATACATTCCGTCTGCATTACGCGTCAGCCACGGAGTGTCTCGGAGGTCGAACAATGCATGTGCAGGTACTCACTGGGTCCGTAGAAGTTCCTCCCGGCAGTCACATCATACACCACACCCTTGATTCCAAGCAAAATCCTCTGTCCATTCTCTCCGTTGAATGGCTGCAGAGTTCTAGGGGTGTAGTTCTGGAAGAGGAGGGTTGGGGGATGAGCCTTGGGCATCCATGAGTATCCGTTCTTGAATTCAGTGGGAATGTCTTTGGAGACATTGTTGGATGGAATCAAGATGCGCTGAACGGTGTACAAGATGTACAGAAGGAGAGCCGTGTTAATGGGAGTGCTGAGATCGAAAGCCATGGTGGTCGTGGGTGGTACGCAAGTGGTACGAGACAACGTTGGTAGCGCGTCAATTTGGTCCCCACTGCAATATTGCCGCTGCGAGTTTCACGCCGGTAGCAGGTAATTTGTCAGTGGTCATCGTCTTTCAGAGAATTCAGTGAGCCCTGCACGACTTTGGACGAGATAGGTGTATAACTTCCTTGGGAAAACCATTACTAGGTATACATTGACATCAACGGCAAAACTGCGCTATCTACGACTGCATTGACATCTGAACTTTCTCCTTCTTTGTCAGCTACAAGTGCTTGATGAGGAACTCCACGCTGGATTTGAAAGCACCCTCCTTGCCCGCCTTGACCTTCGGATCAGACTGGAGAGATAACGCACATGAGTACATCCGTGACGTGGTGTGAGACCGTTCACATACCAAATCTCCACGAACGGCGAAACCGTGAGTGCAGCCATCCCAGTAATTCCTCACATATCCTGGCGCGAACTTCCCACCGCCGAGAACCTCGTCAGCCTTTGCCTGCGCGTCGAGAGGGAATTGCTGGTCGACCGTGCAGCTGTTGATGAGAAGGGGGACTTTGGTCTGGGAGTATTTCTGTCGGGACACGACTGTCAGAAACAGCAGCGTGTGTGATCGGTGGCGTGCTCGTTCACTCACTTCGAAATCTGCGGGAGCCTGAAGGAACGATGGGTGGGCGACGACAGTGACGGCAGTGATACCCTGGTACGCCAAGTCGAATCCGATACGAGCCCCGTAGCAGTATCCGGTGGTTCCGAAAGTAGTGACACCAGACTCCTTCAAGGCAGTAATGACCTTGTCAACGAGAGGATGAGCAGTTGCGGGACCGTGCTTTCCAAACCACGCAGCGAAGTCGACTTTGCCAGTCTCCAAGGCATCTGGGGACACAGCATCGCCTTCGAACATATCAGGGACGACGGTCTTGAAACCATTCCTAGCGAAGTCGTCCGCGAGGAGCTGTAAGCATGGGTACCGATCAGACACCATCTACATGTACATTGGCCAACAGTACTTACTCGGATGTTGATGAGTTGAGGACCGAAAACGTCGGTCAAGAACAAGAGGACCTTGTCTTTGGGGTAGTCAACGGTCGGAGTCGCGACATAGCAGTCGACACCGCCAATCTTTTCCCATTTGCCTGTCGTACAGTTGTCGATCAATATCTAACGCGGGGCATACCAGGCTTGGCCAATCGTCTACATACCCTCGGGCTCGCCCTCGTGGCGAACACCTAACGGCGGAGAAGTTATGAGCTCTTAGCGAATGGCAGATGATTGTAATGAGCGTACCAGAGACGCAGTCCTTGCACAAGCTCATAGTGACAACGGTGGGGAGTGTGTGGGTGAGGTCGTAGAGATCGATACTGATCTAGGCTGTCGACGACTTGCTTTATATACCTGTTTCCCACTTGTCTGAAAACGAAAGCGGTTACATCATCCAATTAATGCGCCAGAGGGAAATCTGATGAACAACCTCCACGATTCCAAAGA
The DNA here is from genome assembly GCA_004332605.1 of Steccherinum ochraceum. Lineage (NCBI taxonomy): Eukaryota > Fungi > Basidiomycota > Agaricomycetes > Polyporales > Steccherinaceae > Steccherinum > Steccherinum ochraceum. The sequence continues at coordinate 67,451 of RWJN01000022.1, forward strand.
TACCACAAGTGTTTGTACGGGAACCTAGCAGCCGTTTCGGTTTTTTCCACCGGTCGGCCAAGCACAAACGTTCGGCACCGGCGCCATAGTACCATACTTACCAAACGCTCTCTTAGTCATCGCGATCTACGCGACGATCTGGCGTTTAGATCTGAATCATCAACATCGACCGCTAACCACTTGGGTACGGAACAGCAGCAGAACTCCGACTGCGAGGGATTGTGCATGTCTCAAGCAAGTCGTGAGAGGGGTATATATACTCCAAACAAAGAGGTGAAAGGTTTACAGTCCGAGTCAACGAATCCCTTCCGCTCTGAGTTGGCTTTGATCTTGAAAAGCTGGAAAATCGATTCTCGGAACCTTCAACAAGGATGAGTGCAACTCGGCCGAAGTTGGAATACTCGACGTTTCGGCCGTAGTTAAACGGTGACGTGGTCTTTCTTCACCAATTTGGGTATGTGATTCCAAGTTCCAACTTGTCGTAAGATTCGTCAGTGACCATTTTTGAGACACATACTAGCTGAGCAGACTCCGCTAGCTGCATCTATGCTCCGAGTTAATACGGTAAATTAGGAGCAAAGTAGTACTGGTAGAATGAAGGATTGAGTTGGACTGCTTTTCGCGGTTTCACCGGAAATCAAGCGGTGCGCCAGGGCATGCTAAGTGCATAGAAGCTTGTAAGCATACGACTAGAAGTTCATCCGATGAGAAAAGTACGCACTGGAGTACGATTCTATCAACGTCCACAGCGTCGTCTCTGTCATCCAGATCTTCAGATCTGAATATGCATGCGTCCTGGTCTCGATCAGCATTTGGAAGAGAACACGTACCGACACGCCTTGATTTCTCAAGATCTACGGACCTCCCTGAGTAAAAGACGATAAGTGTACAGGAAAGACCGGCACCCGGTGCCATGCCGATGAGACCCAAGGCGCATTGACGAGCCGCGAAGACGCGAAATTGTCCTCTCATTTTAGTAAAATTGGATCTGTTATGAGCAAGACCACGGTTTGGATCGCAAGGTTGCTTTCGGTAGAACAGCGAATCTTTCGGTGACAGAACACGCGAAATCTTGATTCCCAGCGTGTCAATGTGCATTTCTACCGTGACATAGAAATAACATTAGTTAAAGTGCTGCGTTCTGAGAGCCGTACTGAAAGACAGACCAATGTTGCCACGAGACTCAAACGAGACTCCGGTTCGGGACCAGATACTACTTATTCGTTGATTTGCTCAAGCAGCTCAATTTGAGCTGCACCCTGAGACTTCACAGCAGTTCAGTGTGAAAATGTAGCCCACTTTATGAGGGCAACGGGAACTTCTCTTCATGGTAGAAAGGAGCTGAACTGAACCAAGCGTGCCAAGTGAAGGTGAACTACAACAGACTACAACGTACCGTTCTGGTCCGAGTCCGTTCAAACCTCTCGGGTATTTGCGACTCAAGACGCCCACAACACGTGTGGGAATGTTCTCTCCACTCCGCCCAGTAAACAGCCACCGCTGTCCTCTCTCTTATGAACTGTACCATATCCCTCTAACTTATCTTTCCTCTCCTTCCTTCTGCCATACGACCGCCATGAAGAACAAGAACAAGCAGACCAAATTCCCCGTCGTGCGCTTTTCAGTCATAGCTCGGGGAAATGTCGTCTCACGCGGACTCCATTGTGCTTTCTACTAGGCCCGCATAAAGCGAATTATGCAGAAAGATGAAGAGGTTGGCAAGGTCGCGCAAGCGACGCCTATCGTCATCTGTGCGTAGCTTACATTCCTGAATTGAGTCGCGTCAACTCATGGACACTGGTCCTTTTGGTCGTCGACAACCCTTCCAGCCAAAGCGCTGGAACTCTTCCTCGGGTTGATCATAGACGAAGCCAACAAAGTGACCGCAGAGCGGGGGTCGAAGAAGGTCGAGGCATATCACCTGTATGTACTCCCACCTTCGCTTCATTTGCATTCCGCCATTCATATACGTTACAGAAAACACGCCGTGGAGAACGTCGACATGCTAGACTTCCTCAAGGAGATTGTAGAAGCCGTGCCAGACCCGTCGGCAGGAGGAACCATCGACTTGAATGCCGATTCAGGAGAGAAAGAGAAGAAGCGGCGGGGCAAAGGCAAGCGGGCAGAAGGTGGACCTAGCGCACCGCGAAAGCGGCGACGAAAGGCAGACCAAGAAAAGGAAGAAGAGGAAGAAGAGGAAGAAGGCGACCAGGAGACAGACAATTACGACAATGGCAGACAGAACGGTGACGACGACGAGTGGGATGGATAGCTGCCGCAGTGAGAGGGTGAGTGTCTTTGAGGTAGGTAGTGTATCTTCGTCGTAGTGTACATGTATTATATTGGGACAATTACCGTCTGGACTTCCTCCCGATACTCTGCGTACGCTGGCGTTGCCTCGTACTTTATACTAGCTCGACGTCTTCTCGAATCAGTAGATGTTCGACAACGTGATATGGCGTTAGGACAATTTGGCCCTTGGTAAGTTCCATAGTTGAGCCACTGCCCAATTGTCACGTCAGCATCGAGTCCTACAAGAGGTAGAAATAACCGAAATAACCTACTCAGGTAAATGCACTGGTGGACACGATTGTCGAGCATACGCAAACACCGCATGTGTCTTATCTGGTGCAGGAACTGGGAAGAACAGACAATGAGCAAGCTGGAAGTACCCAGACGAGATTGCCGCGTACTCATGGGTGGCATGAAAGCCATGTTGTCGTCTAGGGATTGCTGCTCTGGTGGCAGACTTCGCAGGACAGAGTTGCTGAAATGGTCCTCGACAGTTTTCGCGTATCTAATGTCCGTGTGAGCCAACCTCGATGAGACTTCAGAGAGCATCCTTACCTCCGAGCATGGTCTAACTCTCCCTTGGAGAGTTTCTGATGCAACTCGGGGGTGCTGACAATATGTCGCGCATATTTTTCGACCTGCGTGTTGCTTGTCAGCTTCAAGATGTGATGAGAGTGGTCTGAGCTGGACGTACCTTGTGTAGACGCGTCCGAATGTACGACCTAATCACAAACTTCACCCTCTCCACCTCCGTCTGAACGAGCATGATCCTGAAATGCTCATCCTCAGATGAACTCGGATCCGCACGCAAAAGCTGCACATCATCCGTCTACAGCTACACAGCGTCAGCATTCCCAGCTACTCAAGAACAACCAAAACCTCACCTGCTTGCGAATGTGGTCCAGCAGTCGACCCAGCAGCATCTCCCGCGCCGGCAAGAGGTCGGGCGCGTGCCGTTCGTTCATCCAGTGCCGGATGAGCTGCTGGAAGGACGTTTCTTCTGCTGGCGGTGCAAATTCCCTTGCTGGTTCGAAGTCGTCGCGGATGGGGAGGTCTGCACGCGGAGGAGGGGCGGCATTGGCAGCGGGCTGAGCATCGGGTTCGTACCACTGGAAATCGTCATCCATCAGAGGCAGATGCGCGAGAACGCAGACGGGTTGATGTCTCGAGTCGAAATCCTGTGGTTCTCGTAGGAATATCGCGTTCAAGTCTGTACTCAAAGAAGGGTCGTAGAGGAAGGAGGATGAGAGTCGCGTTAAGGCGCGTTCCACTCGCCTTCGAGCACGAAAGGCGCTTCGTCAACCTACGCGTACTACTTAGTACAAACTTAGTACGTGCACAACGTCCGATGCAACGCCCATGGTCCTTCAAAACCTCACACCATTTATTCCATCTCTGCCGTTCGGACTGCCTACAAATGCGTATCTAACTTAATGTCGAGCTATCGTACACACTTCTCTTGAAACAAGACACTTGTGCTGGATCCTTGATTGCAAGTGAGTGAGTGACTTCTATTCCGGTGCGCCGCAAAAGCGATGCAAGGCCTATACTCACTCCAATTAACAATCGTTGCCTTTGCATGCCACTGAGTCTCTGGTAATCCTTACAGCTTGAACTTCGGGCCCTTAGTAACAGGAGGACACTGCATCAAAGTGGCGATGGTCGCAATTCCGGAACTGCGCACGGACACTCCAAGTTGGCCTGGAACAGAGTGTCAGGAATGGAAGATATCGGACAGCACTTAAGTAACAGAAGTGAGCGTACTTTTCGGGGTATGAATCAGCCCAATCAAGAGCTGCAGGAGCCACGCCTGAGGCAACATCCTGGATACGATGCAAAGAAGCATCTCAACCACTTCGGAGTATTGTTCGCCAACGTCTCCTGCAGGAGATCGAATGGGAAACTCGTCTGAGGAACGTTGCCCACGTACGTACCTATGATTACAACCAGCATCTCCAAATGCGCCGATATACCCGAAGAAATGGGCCGTACTTCGCCTTCATCCATCCCGTACCCGACGCACAACGCCACGATGCCGTCTTCAACTCGTTTCAACGTGGCGTGTACCGCAACTTTTCTCTCTTCGTGACCTGGTGCTTGATCGGGAGGGAGGAATATCTCCTGCAACAGCTTTCCCATATCTCCGTCAAAGCTGTCGAGAGAGCCCGCGGTCTCCAGTGCCTGGATAAACCCTGCAACGACCGCGACGGTCGCTTTGAGGGTAGAGAGAAAGCGTGTAATTTGGTCGGATGCCTCAGAATATGTCTTCATAGCTTCTGCGACAAGGTGGTCCGCGACTTCTGGTATTTTTCCAGCCGAGTCGAGCCCGCTCGTAACCCAATCCCACAGAAAGAACGGATCCGGGTGCCTCTCGACGAGGGAAACTGAAGAGGCTGCACTGAGTTGATCTCCTAAGCTATGAAGGATTTGAGCTGAATGAACACGTCTCGCCTAGTGTCAGAATGTATGATGACCACTCACCGGGATTCGCGTTCGCCAGTACGACGCGGTGCAGCCAACGCAGACCAGAAGGTGCAAGAGGCGACGAGAAAGAGGCACAGTAGCTTCACGACGCGCGGAGCCATGAGAAAAAGAGGCAAGGGTCGATGTGTTGGGTTATCCAGTCCGGCTGTCTTCTTATAGGGTGCAACGGGAAGCCACGCAGACACCGACTCTTTCAAGATCGAAGCCCGAACACGCGAACTGATCGCAGTAGCATAGAGAGAACACAATCATCTATAGCACCGAAAACATGAACAAAGCAGAAGAGTCAATCCCGAGGTCCTTACGCGAGATTACATGAAGAACGTTTGGATATTCGAAGACGTCTTCGAGCAGATCACCAACCCCACATGATCTTGACACCGGCCCACGCTCCTGCCACGAGCCCCAGGATACCAGGGAGGGCGGAACGCCACTTCGCCATAGCTGCACGCTGCAGATGAGAAAACCAGCTACCTGCCGGAATTATAGCTCCAAAGAAGCGGCTTTGCATCCATGCAGCAAGCGACCCTAAGTCAAAGGGTATCAGCAAGCGATTTTGACGCATATACCACAGGGAAATACCTTTGGTGGGACCGAGAGGACCGAAGCCAGCAAAAGACAACAAAAGCCGAGCAAACCATCCTTCTGGTACAATCATCGCCACGGCTACAAACGCCAGTGTCCCAAGTAACTCGGGATGCTGCTGGCCGAAGTCACCTGTGCCACACCGTCAGCCTAACTGTTGAATCACGACGAAAAGACTACACACCTGTGATGACAGCAAGCTCCTCGAGATAAAACGAGACACTTTCAAACTTCTCGCGAACCTCGTCTTCATCCATCCCATAGTTCACGCTGAGCGCAACAACGGACACCTCCGCCCTGCTTAGCGCTGTATGTATCATGGTCTTCCTCTGCTCATGCCCTGGAGCATCCTGGGTCGGCGGGAACTCCCTCTGCATCTCTTCCAGTATAAGACGCAACGCCTCTTCCAACTCCTTTCTGAGGTCTTCTAGACCATCTACACCTTCAAAGGCACGCCACAAGCGGTTCATGGCGGCGAGAAACGCATCGATGTATGCCTGGAACTTGTTCCAATCGGGGAGATCCTTGTACTTCTCCTCCACTTTGTGCTCGAGGTCAATCGCGTATGCCTTGACCGCCTGTGAACGCTGGATGATCTGGTCGATGACGTTGTCGGAGACGTGTGCGCCGTTCATGTTGTCCAGGAAAGAATGCCACACGCAAACCGCCGTACATGTTTCTGGGATAGAAACGCATGGAGAAAAGGATGGATTGGATGCTGTACGCAGCAACGTCTTATCATCAGGCCTGCAGAGAAAGTGGGTTAGCAAAATACTGAGTGCGCCACAGTTCAAACACTTACTGAGCTTGGGCGATCTGAGAGAGTACGACCTGACCTGAGTACCTCGGGGTCGCTGCTGCCACAAAACAAAAGGCATAAGCGGACACAAAGAAGAGGAAAAACCCTCCAGAGAAGAGGCTCTTCATGGTGGGGCGTGTACAAGAGCAGGTGGACGAACTTCAACCTGCTTCGAAGCCTTATATTCGGGCGCCTGACTATGAGGCCGTGCCAGGTATGGAAGGCCTAGTACCCTTTACCGTATTTGCCTCGAGGACATTGTGGCGATGAGAAGCGTGGGCACGGACAACGACATCGAACATTGTAGAAGCCAGTCCTTGGGGCGAGCGTAACAATGAGCTGATATTAAAACAACAACCTCCATTGTCGAGTGGCGTCTGTACAACCTGAGAGTTACATTGAGTACAACAACAGGACTCTGGAGTGATCATTGTCTTGAAGCCAGAGCAGACAACAGGATGTCGTAATCCAACTTCGCAGCTATTGATCGCGGATCTCAGTACGAATTCAAGCAAATGAATCAAACAGAAAAAGGCAAACGTACATTTCAACACCAACTGCGTGAACTCCCTCGCCAACTCCGGCTCGTCCACCTGCAGCCTCCTCAAACTCTCCCCCGACAACTTCCACACCTTCGCGTCCCTCTCCACCACGCACGTCGCGTTGCGTTCCAGCCCCGACAGCATCGACAGCTCGCCCGCCAGCGTGCCCGGCATCATCGTCTCGTACGTCGGCGAGGTGTAGTCGGCGAACTGGTAGATGGCGCGCAGGATGCCGTCTTCGACGATGTAGAGCCCGTCGGGCGCGTCGCCTTGCGACCAGAGGACGTGTCCGGCGGGGTAGGAGCGTGGCTCGAGGTACCGTACGAGGGGACGGAACCGCTCTCGCTCCAAGGGTCCGTACGACGAGAATGCTTTGAGTATGGTATTCAGAGGCTCGCGCTCCCCTGGGGATAGAAGCTCAGGCGGTGTATCATCTGCAACAACGAGGTAAGGCGAAGTGGCGGAAACGAAGCAGGAAACACAACTCACCTCGTGCTATCGTACGAAATCCAACCTCAAGCATCTGCGATCTCCGAGGCGTGACCGAAAGCGACGCGCTATCATGTTCAATGGCCCGGAGTCGTGCAGGCAACGCTGCAAAGGGCGCATACAGTCGCGTCAGAAGGCTGCAACACGCCGCAAAGTCGCGCCTACTCACGAACAGCGTCGGATTCCAATTTCCGCGACATGAACCACGCACTCAAGTACGCGTTCTCAGTCCCTACAACGGTCCATCGTTCAGCCACATCCATAGCGAAAAGACACCGAAAAGAGACGGAATACGCACATTCCAGCGCCTCAGTATAATCCGCAAACACCTCTACCCCGTCCATCTCCAGCAGCCCCACGCTCTTCAACGCCTTCCCAACAGGCGACTCCACAGTGAACCCGCACAGCACCAACACGATCCGGTTCGTCGCCAGGAGCCGCTGGACCCGCACGAAAGCTTCGGCCGCGGACATGTCGACGCCGACGGCGAGCGCGAGGTCGAGGATGAGAAAACGGATCGGGGAGCGTTGGAGGGCTTGGGCTTCTACGAGGGTCCGAATCGTTCCTTCTACGTAGGTAATTGTTCCGAAGAATATGAAACCTGGAAGTTCTTTGAGTCAAGGAGTAGAAGTGAAGATGAGGACTCCACGTACCTTGCAGACGGAGAATGGTAGTCTGCTTCGACACCTCTCGGATGTACGCTCTATGCGCACCGGGACGGCGGACCGTCGACATCGCTGTCTCTCCGGTATGCAGCACCCTAATACTTCTTCGTTGCGAGTTCTGCACCACAAAGAAGAAACCTGCCAACACACTCAACAAACGCTACTAACACCCAACCATACAAGAAAGACACTCACAGCTCATAATAATCCCAAAAATAACCCCAATAACGAAATCCCACACAGTCATGCACACCATAATGCTCGCAATAGTGATGTACTCCCATCGATTGACACGATGTCGGGTGTCCCACAACGCCTCCTTGACGAGGTCGATGCCGAGGACGAAGATCAGTGCACCGACCACCATGACGGCTAATTTAATGAGCTATGGGTGAGTTGGCGATGTAGGGATGAGTGGTGAGCGTACGTACGGAGGTATGCTATGGGGCCGGTCCCGATGAGGAGGAGGGCCACGTTGGCTCCGGCTAGGAGGAAGCCAGAGATGCGGGTGTCTCCGCCGACACGATAAAACCTATCCGCAAAACAATTCGTTCAATGGTGGATGGCAGAGGCGTTGTGTATGAACGACTTACAACAGGGTGTTCACGTAGACCAAATAGTTCGGGCTAAAGTCCACGATCAGTATCAAGTTGCAGCAGACATCTCAACGACGCAGAAAAAGACATACACGGTACCCAGTAACCCAGCGAGGATATTCGAGTATCCATGAGCGACAAGCTCTTTGTCGGTATCCACGTCGTGGTTGAGTGAGACAGCTACAATGAGAAGAATGTGAGTATGAGCACCAACGAAATATCGTAGAGTACCTACCGAGAGCTGGCACATTGAGTGGCGGATGTAGGATGTTGAAGAACAGTCTACACAAGTCGGTAAGGACACGACACAGACCAGTACAGACCACATCGCTTACAATGCAAACTGCGTCGGCAGAGTATCCCACAACGCTCCCCAATTAGTCGCCCTAAAATCTACAACAAAGCAATTAGGCAAATCAGCTCACGGCTCTGCTACATACGTGTAGTATACACCAGAAAAAAACGCACCGAAGAAAGTCCAAAACCTGTACCACGGTTCGTCCGCGGTGTCCATGTCAAACAACCACCCGTTTCCGCGTAGGGATCCGACGTCTAGACGAGCAGCAGCGACGACCATGTAGAATACAACAGGAATAAGGATAAAATCTGCGCCACATCACAACCAACCCGTCAGCCAAACTCACTTCACTGGCAGCATAGCAGTAACAGAAGGGACTTACAAAGCGGAAAGATAAGCTGATGATGGTATTTCGCCGTAATCACGCGCAGGAGCACCGCCAGCGCAAAGGGCGGGACCCATAATGCCAAATTGTATGCGTTGAGAAGGAAGAACTTGAGCGTAGCCAGGGACAAGTCGAAGTCGTCTTCTGTGATGCGCGTGCACACCGTCAGGCTGTCAACACGAGATGGTAAGGTCAGCGGGTACACGACACGGGGGGCTGAGGATGCGGATGGTACTAGGCGGTGTGAGGGACGTACGTACCCTGTGATGATGAGAAACACGCCGACGCCGCCGATGCAGCTGACGTCAATGTGTATGTCAGTGGGCTGGAACAGCATGTAAGGGTATGTACACACGCACCCAACTAAAATATGTCTCGGGAAAAATCCAATGAGGGAGCCCATGCGGAGGTATCCAAGGACGAAAAATGTTACGCCTGTGCTGGTCAGTGAGCTCGGGGCACGATTGATAGCAGTATGACACGAAAGAGAAAAGCCGTACCAGTCAAAAGCGACGAGAACGCGAAAGCGACCATAGTAGTCGCAAGCACCTCGTGTGGCCGGTCTTCGCCGATATAATCTGATATGCTCTGGGCCAAGATATGAAAGAACGGCTACGTAACGCGACATTCATTCAGTCAGTCAGTCAAGCCAGACAGGGTAGGCGAATCGCCAAGTTGCGCAATGCTCACCACAACTTCAATCATCATGCTGCCGTTCGCACCTGCGAACCCACTTCCTCCGGCGGAGTAGAGTAATTGCGACACGACAGCCCTGCGAGAGCACCATTCAGTACTGTAGAGCAGGTCGTGTGCGCGTGCGCGACTGAATGGGCACTTACGTGACGAAGAACATCGATACGCCGACCCCTCCTAGACCCGCAAACACGCCTGCTGCCGGGAAGATGATCATCCCATCTGCGCGGAAAGTCCTTAGCTGGCAATCAGAGCGACGGGTTCGGAGGAATGACTCACATGAGACACCATCCAGAATGTTGAGCAGCCCGCCAAGCAGAACTGCCGGGAGGGCGCGCACGACTTCCGCAGGTATCTTGTTGATGGAGGACGTCCCAGGGGCCGTCGACAGTCGATGTCTCCAAGAGTTGATCACGCGCTGCGCGAAACTTTTCTGCGGGCCTCCACCACCGCGACCGCTGGGTGAAGAATCCACGCTGTGGTAGTTAGTGGGCCCGTTCTCGACGTCCCCGAGAAGCGTCCTCCGCTCAGGTTCAGGTTCTGGCGGTTCCCGCAGCGCAGCATCTTGCCTCAGTACGTCGGACGTAGGAGGCGTCGTGTCTACGCTCGCAGACGCAATCCCAGCAGGTACAGGCGCGTCCGCAAAGGCCTTCGGGGTACCGGTAGGCGTGGGTTCTTGTGACGCAGGGATGTCCACATTCTCCAAGCCCTCCTGATGCGACCGTAACAGCGCGATCCCGCTCTGAAACCGCTCCGCCCGTCCTCCCCCTCCTCGAGGCGTAAGAACCCCACCGCGTTGCGTCGATATCGTCGACGTCGACGCGGACAAGTCTGAAGACACGTCTTCCCCCATGAGCACAGACGAGATCGACGCCGACAACGGCTCTATGCGACTCGCTCCCTCGTCTTCTTCTGCTGGCGAGTGGAGGGTGGAGGTGGGGAAGATGAAGGCGTCCTGCGAGACGTTCGGGGAGGACATGAGCGTGGTCGTGGTCGGGGTGGCGAGCTGGATGGGCCTGCTGGAGAGCTGCATGGTGTGGTCGCGAATGTCCCCTGCGCTGTGTGCGAACCCAGCACCGTTCTTTGGTCTGGACTGACGCGACATGGTGGAGATGTAGCTCTGGGGCTGCAGGAGGCTAGCAGACGCGATCCATCAGAGAGAATGAACAGGGCTTCATCATCGTAGGAAAGGAAAGAAAGCTCACCCAGCACGGCTGAGAGGGGACTCATTATGGCCCGAACGGACGAACTGCGCAAAGTCGCGAGGAGAGGGGCTGAGCGCGTCATACGTGCTCGAACTCGCGTTGCGCCCCCTGACTACTGGCGGGACGGGGGCGAGACCCGGGGCGAATGGGTCGGTGTAGGAGGGCGAGTTAGAGTCTCGCGACATGGCGAAACATGAAGGAGAGAACGCGTCAGGAGAGCGCGAGTTGGTGGTGGGAGCTGATCAAAGGACGTAGAGCGGCGGAAGAGTCCATGTCGACAAAAGCCACCGATAACGCAGTCTTGAATTCGAAGGCTTGACGCAATGGCAACGCCTGGGCCGCGATAAGACAAGCGATAGCCCTGCCGTTTATAGCAAATCCCGACGCAAATTCAGCCGTCGCCGTCGTGTTCCCATCACTGCACAACGCGGCAACGGCGGGCTCAGCTCCCCGCTCTTCTTATCTCTCGCGATAGCACTGCAGGTCCACTCAGCTCTCAGCGTCGATTATACCCGCTGTTATGATCCTATGAAATTCGTGATGTAACTAACAACGTCGCTGGGCGTGGGGAGGCGGAATTCAGAAGAAGAAAAAGGGTGGTGGTAGGTATGCAGAGTAGGGTAACTTCGGATGGTGATCGTGAAGAGAAGCGAGAAACAACAGGAAACAAACAGAAAGACAGAAAGTGCACGTCGTAAAGGGATGAGGGATGAGCGACCAAATAAAAGGAGAATACGTAGAGCTAGCGGTTTTGCGTCGGTACGAGAGGCGAGATGCTAATCATAGCCAACGGTGGAACACAGGAACTACCGTGCAGTAGCTTACTGGTCCTCCTCACCCACGACCTCCTCCTCGTACTCACCCTCCTCCTCGACACTACACGCAAAGTCGTCAGCACAACAAGCGCATATAGCAACCAAAGAAGTACGTACGTGGCATCCTGGTACTGCTGGTACTCGGCAACCAAGTCCTGCATGTTAGACTCCGCCTCCGTGAACTCCATCTCGTCCATTCCCTCCTGGGTGTACCAATGCAGGAAAGCCTTGCGCTTGAACATGGCAGTGAACTGGTCGCTGACACGCTTGAACAGCTCCTGGATAGCGGTCGAGTTGCCGAGGAAGGTCACGGCCATCTTCGACGTCCGTGGGGGAATGTCACACTGCGCGGTGAGGACGTTGTTGGGGATCCACTCGACGAAGTAGGCGGAGTTCTTGCTCTGGACGTTCTGCATCTGCTCCTCGACCTCCTTCATGGAGACCTTGCCACGGAAGACGGCGGCGACCTAAGCGAATAGGGTAAGTAACAGACACATAAAGACTGATAGAAGAGACGCACGGTGAGGTAGCGACCGTGCCTGGGGTCGGAGGCAGCCATCATGTTCTTGGCGTCGAACATCTGCTGGGTGAGCTCGGGAACGGTGACGGCGCGGTACTGCTGGCTGCCGCGGGCAGTGAGAGGAGCGAAAGAGGTCATGAAGAAGTGAAGACGAGGGAAAGGAACTAAGAGACCAATCAGCATACATCTTTCCATCCAGTGGTAGCAAGCCGACTTACCCATGTTGACAGCCAATTTGCGCAGATCGGAGTTGAGCTGACCAGGGAAACGCAAGCAAGTCGTGATACCGGACATCACGACGGAGACCAAGTGGTTGAGGTCACCATATGTGGGCGTGGAGAGCTTCAAGGTACGGAAGCAGATGTCGTAGAGAGCCTCGTTATCAATGCAGAAGGTCTCGTCGGAGTTCTCGACAAGCTGGTGCACGGACAGAGTGGCGTTGTACGGCTGAAATCGCGCATGTCAATACACCTGTGCCTCTCGTGCATGCAGTTCGATGTAGCTCACCTCAACGACAGTGTCTGAGACCTTGGGCGATGGGACGACGGAGTAAGTGGCCATCATACGGTCGGGGTACTCCTCACGGATCTTCGAGATCAAGAGAGTACCCATACCGGCACCAGTGCCGCCACCGAGCGAGTGGGTGATTTGGAAACCTGCACAGAGCCAATGTCAACAACCGTGACGGAGACGTGTGACGCTCGCCCGTCACAAGCGTCACAGATAGGAAGCGCACTCACCCTGGAGACAGTCGGTACCCTCAGCCTCCTTGCGCACAACATCGAGAACAGCATCGACGAGCTCAGCTCCTTCGGTGTAATCTGTAGAGAGCAGAAACAGTCAGCAAACACAGCAAGCAGAGACGCGCGCCAATGCCAGCAATGCAATCGGCGGGATCAAAAACGCGCACGACGCGTGGTCGCGATGGCACAAAGATTGAACAGCAGCACTACTCACGTCCTTTCGCCCAGTTGTTACCTGCACCACTCTGACCGAAGACAAAGTTGTCGGGACGGAAGAGACCGCCTAGAGGACCAGAGCGCACGGAGTCCATGGTGCCGGGCTCGAGGTCGACCAGGACCGCGCGAGGAACGTACTTGTTGGCGCCGACCTCGTTGTAGTAGACGTTGATGCGCTCCAACTGGAGGTCGTTGGTGCCCTTGTACATGCCGTCGCGGTCAATGCCATGCTCGTCCGAAACGACCTCCCAGAACTTGGCACCTGGCGGAAGAGAGGAGGGTCAGGCGGTGGAGTGTGGACGTGGCAGATGAGGATGGCGTACCGATTTGGTTGCCGCACTGTCAGCGACGAGATGGGTCAGCTGCGGGCTCGATAGAACGCGAGAAGGCACGTCGACATACCTGGCCGGTTTGGAGGTGGACGATTTCACGCATTCTGTCGCGATGGGGTTAGCGAAACTGGATATGGCAGACGGAGAAAAACGGGAACGCGACAATTCGCGTGAATGTGGACGATGGGGAATGAACGCGACGCTCGACGAGCGAGTTCGGGGTAGTGAACAAGGAATGACACGTACATGAGGGGTTGTATAGGGACAGAGGAGAGAGACGGTCGTGAGTGGGAGGATAAACCTGGGTGGAACGAGGGTCAAAAAGGGAACTTATGCGGGTGGTCTAAGGGCACGCGTAATTTCCAGCTCCGCCCAAAGCCACGTTGTTCGCCGGGCCTGCAAATCATTCTTGCCTTCCCTCCATCTCATGCCTCTCTTGTCGTCGTCTTCAAAGACCGTTTGTATACGTATAAGCTCGTCTTTGGACGAGTAATGAACCGCACGATGCTACACAACGGGGCTCTTGAATGAATTGCTTCAACCAGCACCCCTCTTAGCGCGCTGATGTCCATCAATGACCGCCTCGTCAGTTGTACCACCAGGTAAACGTCGTGTTACTTCGAACTGAAGCACATTGATTGACCTCCGTCTTCTCTGCTTTTCAGATGTGCGGATGTAAACGCGTGAGATCGAGTGTCGATCGTCAGGAATCCGCCTTTCGTCTCTGACAATCCGCTCTGACTGTCCATGCCTCCGACAAGGCTCCGCATTCAGCTCATGGGTCGGTCTTCGCTAGAGACTTCAACATGAGAGCTGAACTTATGATGGCACGCTGCAAGTGTGTCTTCTTATGCCGTCAGCATGATAGTTTTCGTTACGTAGCAGGACATGCAGCTGCAAAGTGACGGAACAAGCAGTGCCAGCAAGATCATGAACTAGGTGCGTTCTTCTTCGGTCGAACGACCACACCAGGAATTGAGCCATTCGAGTAGCGTTTCGGACCATCATAAACTCCTCCTAACGATGATTGGCATCGTTGGGCGATCTACCTTTATGGCCAGACATTGTTGATCACCTCCCTCGTCAGTCCTATGGCCACCGAGGATCGTTGAGAAACTATCAGAGAGTCCTCATCCTCACGGCCTGATGTTGGCGACGAGGTCATCTTCTCGAATGATTCTCAGTCAGATCAACGCGGTTCTCAGTCCTAGTAAGTCGTCTCCATTCGAGATCAATGCTACATGCTCACAAAGTCTGTAGTCCTCGCTACATCGTATGCCCTTCTCGGAATCGTCCGTAGCTTCGTGGCGAAATCGAACGCTCCAGCCTCCTCTTGAACAGTGTCAAGCCGATTTGGACGCGTCCAGCGTAGCATCAGAGCTTCTGAGAGCAAGAAGAGGGAGGTAAGTCAAAATCTATCCTTGGGACCTCCGTATTTAGCTTGCTGACTGGTCGCACAAGCACAGAACGCAGCTTCTCCGCACATTTCGCTTCTAAAAGCACGTCGGTCACTCATATATTTGCCCAATCTGTGTATAGGCTGGGGAAAGCCACTATTACTTACCGGCGCCGAGGAATATGAACATGATGCATTGCCTCCTCGAGCGGTGATTGTAATATGAGAACGTCTCACTTCACTCAAATGCTTTCAGATGCCAACGCGAAGCTGATATGTTGTCGACATGCTCTGACCGCGAAGTGTAAGCAACGGTTCTCCGACGTGCCCGACGCAGGCACTGGATCAGGCATCTGTCTGACGGTGAACGTTCACCTTCCTTGCGTGTCTCTCACCAAGCGCGCGTCGACTGCGGCGACGACACAACTTGGGTGTTGTGCGCCGATGATGGGAGCGGCGGGATTGTCGCCAGCGGTGTATGGTATCTCTGCAGGACATTGATGGACGAGAGAGGAAGCAGCGGACGCGTGTTAGGAGGAGATGAAACGGCGGCGTCTAATGTGGCGGACTGATATGAAACGGGGGTCGCGGATCAGAGACGCACTCTGTCCTGTCATAATCCCTTCCTGGACCCTCCCAGGGAATCGGGATAATTTAGAATTCGGGATCTCTGTACTGCTTTGTCGCGTGTTACAGGGCTGTATGGGCATCATGCGGTCCCCGCTCTCTCTCCAGGGCCTTTTACTTCTCCTTCTACCAAGCTCCTTCTTGGCTTTCTTCCTCTCCATTCCCCCGTACCATATTTCGTCTTTTTCTATTTCCTGTCTTTCGTTTCGCGGCTTGACGATCTCTTCCTTGACGACGACTCATTTTGCATCGCGGGAGGTCCAGGCCATAGGGGCAGCCAATCATGTCGATGCAGCTTCAGCACCAGCGTAGCACCTCCTCGCATGACTCCACGGCAAAAGGCTACGCAGAATCTATCCACCTCATCCCAACTCCCGGTGAAAACAAGGATCGCCCAAGACGAGTGGTACGTGGCTCAAGATCTTGTCGAGATCTCATTCGAGGTGCTGAGAGATCGCCGTAGGAGCACTTCATTCTCAAGCCATGGGTCGTCTTCGGCTTGGCGATTCTTATGATTATTTCTGGTGTGGTGATCATTATCCTGTTGAGGATATCTCAACACAACCACGGTGAGCCTTTCGATCTACGCTATCGAGAACAACGCTGAGTATATTACGCGTCAGGCTTCCATGCACCAACGAAGAATGTTTTCCAAGGCGTTGCAACTGCATCCTTCCTGACGGTGGGTGTCGCGTTATTTTACCTCGGAGACCTTCACTGACACCCACCATCCGTAGGGTTTCTTCCCTACACTTTTGATCGTACCCATTGTATACGCTTGGCATGTGACGGACTGGGCATTGAGACGGTTGCAGGTGCGTCATTTTGCACGAAAATGCGTTTCGCAGATACCTGATCCGACTCTATACAGCCATATGTCATTCTGGCGGACGGAAAAGCGAGAGTGGAGGATTCATTGCTTCTGGACTACGTGAGCTTTTTCCTCCTGTATTTCCCTACGCGTCATCTGAGTTCTTATCAACGACACTAGATCTCCATGAAGTAAGTCGAAGGGGCTCTCACTGACTGTTTTCGTTGCTCATCATTGACCTACGCAGCCAAGGCATCGCCTTATGGAACTCGACGCGACGCCGACACTGGCTCATTCTGTTCTCCATGCTCACGGCTGTCGTCACCAACCTCTTCCAGCCGTTCGCCGGTGCTTTGTTGTCTGTGAAGCAGATTCCTTCAGAAAAAGGTCCGTTTTGCGTCCGATAGCTCTAAGGAGACGATTCTCACGTTTCATGCGTGTAGGGATCCAGGTCAACGCTGCCACCACCGTCGGTCTGAGCCCTGATTTTGCGACCTTGAACGCGTTCCTCGCTGCTGCCGGTGTGAGTGGTCACGGCGCACTCTACTAAGCGCTGCCCATGTATTGAACATACGTTCCGAATCAGTTCACAGAAGCCGCCGCTTTCCAAGGTCTCCCTGACCCGCCTTTCGTCCATGAGAACTGGGCCACTTCGACGATCACCGTAAGCTTCATCTCGCTTCATATATGCGTTCAATTCGACCACTTATCACCATGTCTTAGCTGCCACCCAACCCCGGTCTCAACGCCTCACTCGTCCTGAACACCTTCGGCGTCCGCACGAACCCCAACTGCGAGAACCCCGTCAGCGTCAACCTCAGCACCAACGACGCCACAAACTTCGCCATCGCCGCTGCCACAGCTAGCGGATGCTCTGCCAACGTCACCTTCAACCCTAACAGCGCCGAACAGCAGTACGGCTCGACCGCGGTACAGCCCGTCAGCTGTGGATTCAACGCGAGTGTGGAGCAGGAGTTCTTGCCGGTTATGTTTTGGTTCTTCCACTTGCCGGATAACACCACTGGGAGCTCGACTGTGCCTCAGGCGAAGGCGGTCATTTGTTCTCCGACGATTGAGCTGTTCAATGTTGAGGCCAAGGTTGATTTGAGTAACTCTAGTCTTGCCGAGGTTACGATCATAAGCAACTACACGGCGCCGAACAATGTAACTGGTGGAGATCTAAATGGGAAGGCTTTCAATGGGTACGAACCACCGCCTATCATCTGTTGATATCTTTTCTGACTGTTCTCTCCAGTCTTGCCTTGCAACAGCTTGCGGGTCCCAACAACCCTTTCGTCAGCGCTCGTGCCACCGCCATTGCATCTGGTCTTCCTGGAGCTATTCTTCGCTTCGCTCAGCAATCGGGGCTGCAGTCGTTCTTTGACTCCAATGACGCTTTCTTGAACTTGACTACCCAGATCTACGTGAGTCCTCGTTATGTTATCGCTGAATATGTCTTCGAACTTCGCACTTACGGCCTCTGCAGACTCAACATTTGTCCGTCAGTGCGAAATCCATCTACTTCGTGCCTACATCAGGCAACGTCGATGCTTCTTGGACATCATTGGTAGAGAGAATCGTAATAGAGTACGTTGATCCTCTCCATTCTTTTTGCTGAAAGCTCGTCGCTGACCTTCAACTATATAGTGAGCTAGCTGCAATTGCCCTTTCCGCCCTCCTCATCCTCACAGGACTCATCGGCCTCATCGTCCACTTCCTGCATCACCGCATGCGCCGCCGCACCGGCCTCCACCTCACAGCCGAACCAGGCTCCATCGCCTCCTCTCTCGCACTCACCTCCCGTTCCGGATTCGGCGAACTCCTCGTTCCCTACGACAACCGCAAAAGCATGCGCCAAAAACTCCAGCATCTGCGTTTCTCGCTGGACCAACGTACAGGCGCCATCGTTGCGCAGGAGTTCGATTACGAGTTTGGAGGGCGGGAGCGGGGGTTCGTGTTGGGTGATTACGAGCTACCAGAGGAGCGGTATACGGGCGTGGGTGGTACGGCGAACATGACTGCCGCGCAGGCTGTGCAGAGGAGTGCAGAGAAGGGGAACACGACGACGTTGCCGGAGAACGTGAGCGAAGAGGTGTTCTTGTCCCCGCCAAATACTGCTCCTCTTGACACACACCCGCTCGTGCTTCAGCCGTCGCGGTGAAGCAGAGCACGATGAGAGCTTTTGTTTTTCAGACTGGCTTCAGGGCTCATTTTTGGACGCTTCCCGGATGGGCTGCCTATTGTGACAGGGCTTTACGAACATTGGGATCCACTTCTATTGAGTTTTCTGTATGTTGCACCTTTAAATTATTGATTCAGTTTTTGCCTCAGTAACGCCGACAAGGGATGGTGACCATAAGCACTACAACACGTGTAGAAGGGGCTTATTCTGCGCAAGTATGTTCCCGGGCCTCGCACTTACGCTTCTCAGCAGTGTTCTATTCCCATCAGTGTAAATTTTCCACAGCTCTTTTCGCTTCTTGCCACACAGAGAAATGCTAGCTGCTTTCAAGAATCTTACCTATGCGCCGGTCGAGCGATCTGGCGATCGAGACATGGACATCACGGTAGGTCGTCCTACTGTCCGATTCGTGTATGTGGGAGTGCTAATCGGTCTTCTGCAGGTGATGATCATCGGGGATGCAGGTTAGTAACTCAACAGCCGACTTCAGAGATGATTCTCTGTGAACATGCTTCATTAGGTGCTGGGAAGACGTGTTTGGCAGAGCGGTTCTGCCACTACAAGTACACACCGGGCATGCATACCACGCAATTCACTGCAATCGTTCCTGCCACATTCGCACTAGATGGACGGTTTATGAATATCCACGTGGTATGTGTTCTTCTTCTGTGGCCTGTCTTTGCGATGGATTGGCATACCTATGTTGTTGAGTAGATAGATCCTCCCGGCGCAGAAGAGTTTACCCAACCCCTTCCCGACTACATACCCCATGCGAGAGGTATTGTGATTGTGTTCAACACTAAAGACTCTCTCTCGAGTATGTTTATTCGTCTGATCTTCTGTCGTATTGCATTGCCTAAACTCAAGTTACTTGCAGACATTACCGAAAGATGGTATCCGCTCATCAAAAAATACGCTACGCGAGGAACTTGTCAACTTCTGGTCAGGACGCAGATGGACGTCAGAGATAACGACGCAAATTTGACAAAGCTGGGTCGAGAATTTGCCCAAGAGCTAGGGATCAAATTCGCAGAGACGTCGGCGCAGGACAACGTGGGTGTCGACTCGGCCTTCAGTATGCTAGTCAGGTTCGCTACCTCGAACTTGATATCACGTCGTACCGTAATGACCAAGAGAGTCTAGAGATATCCTCAAGGCGCCGCCGCCGCCAGCGGTGCAGACCAAATGGGTTCCGGTTAAATCTCCGCTCGCTTCAGTGCACCAGCAGGATCTCGTCCAGGAGGAGTCTTCTCGTAAGATCGCGGAATTCGCAGTCGACTCACCCAGTACACCGCTCGCCATGTCACCCACTCCGACCGACAAATCACCCAGACCGTCGTCTTTGATGTTGGCGAAAGAGCTCTTGTTGACTTGGGCGAAAGAGCTTCCTGACGTTCCGGATGTTACAAAAGAAGCTCTCGCCACAGACCTGCTTCACTCCTCAAGCGCAATTCGTATCGAGGAAGATAGAAAAGCTTCTCTTGATGGTGTGCCACGCGCTCTCACTCCTTCTCCTGTAGATGAACTTTCAAGCAACCGATCTTCCTGGGAGCTCGAAGACATTCCACAGAGCTCTGAACCTCCTGCAGAAACTCGTAGCAGCACCCCGTCTATCATTGAACTACCTATCGACTCAACTGGCGCTGCAACCATGCCATTGGAGCCGCACGCAGACCGTCCAGGGAATCAAGAGGTAGAAGACAAATCACAGGCCAAAGATGCGCAGATTGTTCAGCAGCAAGAAAAGATCGACAACCTCGAGAGGATAATTGCAGACATGGCGCTGCAACGTCGGAAAGAAGTGACCCATCTCCACGATCAGATCACCAGCCTCGTCAAAGAAGTTACAGACACGAAGAAGAATCAGTCTAGAGAATTCATAGACGGGAAGGCTGAATTGGAGAACAAGACCAAGGAGCTGTCGTCCGTGACTGCCCAGAATGTGCAGCTTAGGGAGGGATTGTTATCAATGCGTGCTTTCAACGAACGCTTATTGGCTTCTGTCCTTCCAAAAAATCCTTCAGTAAGTGACTCGGAACAGATAACATGCTATGCCTCAGCAGTGCGGCTTATTTCGTATGTAGCCCCTTCAAGTCTTCCAAGCAGCTGAAATGTAAGTGGACGCTGGCAGCAGCCCAGCGCCGGGTCCGCCGTATTCAAAGAATGTCGTACCGAAGCAGAATGGCACCAGTATTGCACAAGAGGACCGATTGATGTCGAGACGGGACGTACGCGTTGCTTGTACCGCCGTGGCTTTGGGTGTGCCACGACCTTGAGCGTACTGGTACAGACTCGAAGCGGCCCCAGTATTTGATGTGTCAATGAGTCTCTTCATGCACGCTCCGACTTGCGCTTCACGCCATCCATTTCATGCGGCACATATCGGAGAGATACTATCTGGACCGTGATAGGTATACTTCTTGGGCGAGCAGCCGGTGGTCATTGACCTATCTGTTGCATCTCTCAATTATTGATTCAGTTTTTGCCTCAGTAACGCCGATGGTGACCATAAGCAGCATAACACGTGTAGAAGGAGCTTATTCTGCACAGGTATGTTTCCGGACCTGTCACTTGCGCTTCTTAGCAGTGTTCTACTTTAATCGATGTGACTGTTTCGCAGCTCTATCCGCTTCTCGCTAGCACAGAGAAATGCGAGCTGCATTCAAGAATCTCATCCGTTCGCCGGATTCGAGATCTGGTACCTCAGAGTCGGATATTAGGGTAGGTGGTCTTGCCAGCCGTCCTGTGTATGCAAAGGTGCTAATCAGTGCTCTGCAGGTAATGATTATCGGCGATGCAGGTCAGTTACTCATCAGCCGAATTGGGGATCGTTATCTGAGAACATGTTGTATTAGGTGCTGGGAAGACATGTTTGGCCGAGCGGTTTTGTCACCGCAAGTACACGCCGGGCATGCGCATTACACGATTCACAGCAGTCGTTCCTGCCACATTTGCCTTGGATGGGCAGTTAATGAAGATCTTCGTGGTATGCAATTTTCCTCTGTCTGCGCGACGCAATGACATACCGACGTTGTTGGGTAGATTGATCCTCCCGGCGCGGAAGAGTTCATACAACCACTTCCCGACTACATACCCCATGCAAGAGGTATCATGATCGTGTTCAATAATGAAGACTCCCTCTCGAGTATGTCTCTTTGGCTGCCGGGGCTCTTCTCATCCCGAAATTCAAACGACTTTCAGATATCACTGAAAGATGGTACCCGCTCATCAAAAAACACGTATCGCGAGGGACTTGCCAAATGCTGGTTAGGACACAGATTGACGACAGAGGTGGTGGCCCAAACTTGACAGAGCTAGGCCGACAACTCGCTGAAGAGCTAGGCATCAGCTACGCAGAGACGTCGGCGCAAAAGGATTTCGGAGTCGATGAAGCCTTCAATATGCTGGTGAGGTGCGTTGACCAGTTCAAGCCTCTACTTTTCCACACCGTACTGACTGGAGGTGTGCAGAGATATCCTCAAGGCGCCGCCGCCACTACCGCTGCAGACCAAATGGGTCCCGTTAGTATCGCCATTTGCTACAGTCGAATCAGTTACGCAGAAGCAAAAGCTTGCTCGGAGGCCTCCACCCGAATCAGCCATCGATTTCCCGGACGGCCCGCACAGTACACCGTCTGTCAGGTTGTCATCTCCAAGTTTGTCGTCGTTGATGATCAACTTGATGCAGGAGAAAGAACTCCCCGAAAATTCAGACGTTCTGTATGAAACCTCCATGAATACGAACGAGCAGGCCTCAAGCTCAAGCCTTGTTCATGCTGCAGTTGAACAGACACCTAGCGGTGTACTTGGTTCTATCTCCGCCTCTCGTATCGATGAACCCTCTGGAAAACGGCTCTCGATGGCGTTTGAAGGGGACTCAAAATCTGCTTCTCCTGCAGAAACTCCTGCATCGGACACCCGCAGCAGCTCTCCGTCTATACTCGAGCTTCCCACCGAGTCCGCTGGAGCTATGATTGCTGTACCTGACGCAAACGCAGACTCTATCAGACAAGAGTGGGAAGACAAACTGAAAGCTAAGGACGAGCATATTTTGCAACAGCAGGAAAAGATCAATACCTTTGAGAAGACGGTTGCAGACATGGCACTGCAACATCGGAAAGAAGTGACACATCTCCACGAACAGATTACTGCCCTCGTCAAAGAGGTCACAGACACGAAGAAGAACCAGTCCAAAGAGCTCATAGATGGGAAAGCTGAATTGGAGAAGAAATCTAGGGAGTTGTCGTCAGTGACTGCTCAGAACCTGCAGCTCAGGGAGGGTTTGCTATCAATGCGTGCGCTCAACGAACGCTTGCTAGCTCCCATCCCTCCAGATAATCCTTTAGTGAGCTACATACCAGAAACATGTTGCTCTTCAGTACCACTCATCTCTGTATAGCTCTCATCAACTTCCTCAGAAAATTGAGGGACTATAACCCCAAGTCCGGCAAATATGTCTACTGAGAGTCTGAGACTCCTCCAACGACCGCCGCGGCTACATGGCATGCATCCGAAATTTTATTGTTTGCAGTTTGAGCTCATTGAGCGTGGGACCGACAACGGAATCGGCTGTGAGCAAGGACTATGGCAATTATGGATGCTGAAATGGGACCAGATGAGAAGCAGCGGATGACGATGATGACTCTCAAGAACAGCTCTTTCGAAGGGACGTATCTTTGACCGTCATGGTCACTATTGCGCTTCCCGAGCCTACAACAGGTCAACTCGTCGCGACACGCAGTATCATAGGCTTGATCACGATGCGTCAGACTGCTCAGAAGACGACCAGCCATGTCTCCAATATGCACTTTACATATTTCTAGAGTTCTAGAGTTACCGCCTTCCATGGACCACAAACCCGTCTACAATTTTGGGCAGAGCAATTCTCACTGTCTCAACTTGCGACCTGTATTCGAGCTCGTCGGGGACGAAAGATCTCATGCGTCGTAAAGAAATGAGACACAGTAAAGCGATTCGTGAGAGCCCGCCCGTCACGGCGTGGCAATGCTACTACAAGACGAGGGATCACTGAACCCAAGGATCATCGCTCTCGCCCACTGATGTATACTGCAGCAGGCCATCCTGACATCCTCTCTTATTTGGACTACCTTCGTCGTCCACGAAACATTTCAGGCCAACATGAACTTTCGGAAGACTTCCGATGCCCAGCGCATTAACTTTGCTCGTGAGTCATTCTCGACCAACATTACCTACACCGGTCCCTCCATCTCCAATTACACGTCCGCCTTGAGACCTGTGGCGTTTCCAAATAGTGACCAAGTCCAGAGGAGAACGTTCTCTTCCTCTGACACCGACTCTTATCCCCCCACGAACTTACAATCTGACGGGCCGTCGTATTCCATCGCGCGTACCCACTTCGATGAGCTCCACCGATACCTTAACTCTGGTCTCGTCAAAAGTACGCCCTGTCTCTGATCAATTTTCAGGATGATAGCCATAGCTGACACGCTCCTCTCACGTAGAGCCCTCTGCCAGTGGTTCACGTACAGCTGCAAGAAAAACATTGGCGCGTCTCACTCGTCAACAGCTCCGTGAGCTATCGACCGACGTCTACGACGACCTAGTCCGTCGTCGGACGAATTTGAATGACACCGACAGGAAAGGTACGTCTCGTATCCACGTCTCGAGGCCTCTCTATTTGACAGTGCTTTCCGTCAGTTCCGTACTTACCCATTCGAGACGACTTTCCTCCTGAACGGAACCAAGCTCGCCAAAAGCTCGCTACACTACGCACAGGCCGCTTCAGCGACCTTTCTGGTGACGTATACCATGAACTTGCGCGACGGTACCCCGAATTGAAGGAGCTTGCGCATTCACCCCCACCTGTGATGCATGAGATCCCATCCCAATCCGATTTGCTGCCATCCCTTGAAGAGGAAAAGCCTGGGGATGGTTCTGCTACAACCACGACTTCCCCAGACGACCCTCCCAGGAACGCGTCCAGCAACATTCCTACATATGACGCGCCAACCTTGTCATTGGTGGCCGGAGAGGAAGATCTCCTGGCATGGGCTAACGTTCATACCGATGACGCGCCGACTTTGCCTTTTGTGACCGAAGAGGAAGATCTTCTGGCATGGGCTAGGGTTGCAGATGGTTTTGTAAACCGTGCTTCGTCGGGAGGCCCTGGAATAGATGCTGTCGGCAGTCCCGCTGTATCTCGCGTTCCTACGCCTCTTGCACCGTCGGTACTCCCTACTCCTCGCAGCTCACCTCGCGGCACTCCATCTATCCTCGAGCTTCCTGCCATAGTCCATGATAATGACGCTGCCTCCGTTACCCAAGACGTAACTGCAGATATCGCGGTAAGAAAAGAGCTGGAAGAGCAACTGAAAGAGAAGGATGACCAGCTGAAAGCGAAGGGTGAACAAATTGTTCAGCTGCAGGAAAAAGTCCGCACCATAGAGACTTTGGAAAAGACGATGGCAGACATGACAGTTCAGCATCGGAAAGAAGTCACACATCTGCACGAGCAGATCACCAACCTCGTCAAGGAGGTCACGGACGTGAAAAAGAACCAGTCCAAGGAGCTCGTGGACGTGAAGACCGAGTTGGACAACAAGACGAGGGAGCTTTCCTCCGTTGTTGCTCACAGCGTACAATACAGGGAAGGGGTGTTGGCAATGCGCGAGATGAGTGAAAGATTGCTGGCGTCTGTACCGAGTCCCAGTAGCCATCAGGTGAGCGGGACAGCAATGTCGTGCATCGATACAGTCAAGCTCACCGAGTATACAGCTTGCTTCGAGTCCTCCTTGCGGCTGAAATGTCGTTGTCTTCGTACCGTCACCACCCAATGTATCAAATGTTTGTATTTGTGTCCAATAGTGTGTGTATTAAATGGTTCTCCCATGCAGATGACTGGAATACGCGTCTACATACGACGTGAAGTGCGGCGTGACGATGACCCCATAGTCCCTTGTTGAGAAAAGCTAGAAATGTGCGCGCGAGACCAGAGACTCTTCTATGACGGCCCTCCTCTTCTACCTGCCGCTCAGCTCTTGCTGAGAGTCAAACTCGACCTCGGTGACCGCTCTACGTCTGAGTTCTCCGCTTCCTTCGACGCGTCGTCGTCCTCTTGGTTCGCCAGTAAGCCTTCTTCTAGGGAGATATCCTCCCCAGCATTAACAGCGGCCTCTTCGGCCACGGCCCCGTTCTTCGATATCTGTAATACACGGAAACGGAACATGAATCAGACCAACATGAACAGGAGGAGAACGGAAAAATACGGACCGCTACATAGATAGCAGACCCCATGATGATGATCGTGCCGACCACGGACAGTACGGACGGTGTAGTATGGAAGAATATCTGTTCGAACGCGGTAGCGAAGATGATCTGTGGGAGTGCGTAGACAATGAACAAAGGAGATCAAGGGTCGTCGTCGAGGTGAGTAGGCAAGGTAAGTAGAGGTGGGTGCCATCAGCTACCGGATCTCGACTGCGAAATACATGATCAGAACGCACTTGAACGTAAACGGCCATCGTTCCGCGTCCGGCCGTTTCGCGCTGCAACCCTAGCGTGAGGAGGATCTGAACAGAAACGAAGCGAGGTCCGGGTCAGAGATGAATTCGCAAATCCTTCAATTGACCTGCGATAGCCGCATCAAAATAAAACAGCTGAACGTGGGCTGACCTGTGCACAGAATCCAAAGAAGCCGATCATGATCAGCATGAGGGCCCAGTCCCATCGGTTAGGTATCACTACTGGAGTTCTCATCACTAGCATCCTGCACGAACGTACGTCAGTTCCAGGGGGATCGCCGGGCAAGGTCTCCGGGAACATACGCGATGGTCGACACGATCACACATTGAGTCGAAAAGGATACGAGGTTGTGCATCGGATGCGCCCGCTTGCCGACTGCACGGATGGTGGTGTCTGGATAAAGGTGAGGAGTCGCATAAGATGGACAGTCAATATACAGGACAATGAACATCACGCACATGCACCTGTCGCCCCGAGGACACCGATGAGGGCGACACTGTAAAGGTCCGGGGTTAGTTTGAACCACTGCACAGGACGAATACGCGAAAGCGAATATCACATACCCAACAGCGACCAGTCTTTGTTCTGGAGTAACGGTGGTGATGTCAATAATCTCTCCAACGTTTTCATCCAGTGGGTATGGAATATCGTCCTCCAAAGACGCATTCCCAAAGATAGACTGAGGCCGTGCGATCAGAATGACACCGAACAAACTGCATACTGCAACAATCTTTCAGCACCGTACAGGAGTTCAGGAAAAACTCTTGACTCACGTCCTGCGACCGCTTGCCTCCATGACAGCTCCTCCTTCAAGAATATTGCGCCCGTAACCGTGGTGCACATTGGTGCCAGGAAGGTCAGAACAGTGGCGTCTGATAGGGAAAGATACTGCAGGGAATAGTAAACTCCGAAAAGACCGAAGAATCTGGGTTACAGAACGACTGTTAGACTGAGAATTTACCGCGCACGCCAGGATATAACTTACCCCACAAAGCCTCGCAGAGCCAGCAGCCAGCGCACGGGTTTCGGACCTAAGAAGGGGTCTGGAACCTTCATGATAGTCCTACAAGTCGGTGAGTCAATACCGTGCTGTTCGGTGTGTACAATGCGACTACACTTACATGTATGCGACACAGCACAGCCATGTTATCGTCTGTGAAATACTTCGTCATAGACCTTCCAAAGTCAAGTAGCAGAAAGTGCTCACCATCCGCACCCAAATAAGCTTCCCGGATCGATCGACATCAGACATGATCATTCCTGTCAAGAAAAAGAAGTCATGCTCACCTCCATGGGCGGTACTGGAGGGTCTATGCTGTTGAGTTTCTTGACAGAGACGTTCATCAAGGAGAAAAACATCTGCGAGGACGCGATAAGGAGCATTCCAACATTATTGCGAAGGGTATCTGCGGTGCGGTCGTAAAACGCCTTGAAGCGATTCCGTAGCCTGCGTGTCCGAGACGTATCGACCGAACTCGGCGAGGAGGATAATGGAGCAGGCGTGAATGTGGGGCTCTGGAGCGCAGACGGAACTGTGAATGTCGTTGAGGTCGGGGTACCAGCGGTATATGCGGCGCGTGACGAGGACATGATGGAGTCGCCAGAGCAAGGAATGTGATACGGTCGTGACTAGAAGTTCATGTATCGAAACGTATAGCGATGCAGAGGTCCTGAGATGGAGCGCAAGGGAGGATGAAGACGACCTGCTCACAGTGGGAACATTGGCCCCGCACCCAGTGATATCAACCCATACGCTTGGCTTGGCTTGACGAAAATAAATCACGTCGGCCCGAACCGTTTCACAAGCGCGAAGGTCTACCGACGCTTTCGATGTTATAGTCGAACGGCATTGAATGCAAGACGAAGCCGCATGACGAGCGAGCCGACGAGGGAGATCTCGAAAGCTGCCAACAACGAATTTCAGCTTCAACGTTCAACGATGGGAGAGAAGAAGAGCAAACAGCGACGAACAGCACAGGCGCCAAAAAAGTCACTTGTCTGGACATGGGAGCTCGGATACGGGGAATCGAACCCCGAGCTGCCGCGAGTATGGATCATAGTCTACTAATGAGAGGCGGCAATGTTAGCCATTACACCATATCCGAATTCTAAAGATCCCGCACTTTATGGCCATATACTTTACGAACTGCAAACCGTGTTCGTATAGTTGAAGCCTTTCCGATGCTTCAACCTTCAAGGAATCCCACGTTCAACAATAGGTTGTGTTGTCAATCTGCAGTGAGTCTATCCTATCACCTTTGAGCTTCAAACCTTTGTGACCGCCTATAAACATGATGATCTCCGTGGCCTTCACACAAACCGGAATCCTCTCGGACCTCTCGCTCACGACCGTAAAAGGTTGACTTCCTCGGATCCGAGCTCAATCGTCTCGTTCGGATCTCGCGCGGTTCTGCATATTGAACACATTGAAGCTGAAAGCAGCGTCACAGTACTTTCGGTGTAGCCAGGTCGAATATGTGGCGCAAGTCCTGACCAGCCTGACCATGGTTGGCTTATTAAGAGGACGCCGTCCGTGCATTGTCACTCTGGTCAATTTTTGCCATCTCCGGAGTCCGCACAGCCTCAGGATGATCGTTTGAACGGCTTTGAACGGCTGGACGAATGTCACAAACACTCGCGAGCGCATTGACCGCAGAGTCGACCACGGATTCCAAGCTCCGAGCAGTTCTGACGTTAACATGGTGAAGGTCGGGTCGGTACGTGAGCTCCCAAGATCTCATGTTGCAGTAACGCCAACTTTGAAACTTTTCCTGGTTAGTGAGCGTCATATTCTCGCAACGAGTGGGTGGGCACTCTCGGCCATCGGGGAACACCATGTAGTTGGATGTACCGGTGGGTTGAGTATAACTTCCACTGCGCCGGTAGACCACTTGTGCAGCCAAGGAAGAAAGCTGTGGAAGTTGCGTCACCGACTCCGAGTCGCGAACGGGACGACTATGGACCCACAACTGACCCACGCGGCCCAGCCGAAGGAGTCGGACACTCATATGTTTGTCGACCCACCTGCACAAGACTTGGATGAGTCTCGCCCACCTTCGGATTCAAACGCATCGGACTGGGGCGCTCTTCAGCGCATGTTGTACCTTAAGTGCGGAGTGCTAATCACGATAGCACGAGGATTTATCTGGGAATTATAGCCAGTAAGTAAACGCGTTGACGATGCATATGATGTCCATTGCGCACCGTCTCAGATTCAGGGCATCATTGCCCATCTCGATCGCATATATACCTATCTATAGTGAACGTTCGGGAGTATCTGCAACCATCTGCAGCCGGGGCTGCCCCTTCCGAGATTCACTCACCTGTTTCAGCGGAAGCATCTTTATTCCTACCCAAGAAGCCGTCGCTCCAGAGCGAGGTCGATAGCATTTCGTCCGACGCGTA
The DNA here is from genome assembly GCA_004332605.1 of Steccherinum ochraceum. Taxonomy (NCBI): domain Eukaryota; kingdom Fungi; phylum Basidiomycota; class Agaricomycetes; order Polyporales; family Steccherinaceae; genus Steccherinum; species Steccherinum ochraceum. Next base: position 97,033 of record RWJN01000022.1, read on the forward strand.
TGACGAGACGCAGAGTGGTCACTAACTAATTATCTTCTCGCTTCGAAGGAACTTATCAAGACAATTCGCGGACGTTTGTTAGTTGCGAGCACGAAAGGCAACTTGAGGCCTCTTACCGGTACCGTCGGATAATGGCATCGGCTAACGGTCAGCTGAGGGCGTACCGTAGTCGACGACCTGCTCGACCAGTTTCAGAGCGCAACCGCCGCAACACAAGTCGATGGATCATGGAGACGTCTCTCCACCATCTTTTGCAGCATGACACCCCATCTTGCAAATGCATCCCTGCGAGGCTGCTGTGATGCTGTGATGTTGGCTGATGCGGTGTTGATGTTGGCTGATGTTGGAGGGGATCTTCAGGCAACCTTCTCTGATGCAGCCATCATCACAGTCTAATCTCTTGTCAATTGCATTTAGTAGGAGTTAGTAGGGCTGCTATAACGCCGCCGATGCGGATCTGAATATGCGCACGCTATGCAAATTCGAGTACGCTCGTTACTGCCGCGGGATATTGCATCCATCGGTGATGCGTAGATGCCGACCAAGAGGTCGGGTTACGGTGCAAAGTGCTGAAAGCGTCGGCGCGTCATCCTCTCTGCTCGGAGCGGAAGCTCGCCTTGGTCAGCCGTTCGACCCAGTCTTCTCGGAGGTAGCGCTCGTAGCAGTTACGGGGGGCTATTTCGAGGCGTCGAGTATAGACAACTGTCAGCTCGAAGCACTGCCTATGGTACACACACAAGCAACAAACGAGCCAACTACCACCGTGACATGTCGAGCGAGCGCGCGCCAGAGGGCGGACTCCTTGCCACTCATCATTGTCTCGGAACCATGCCCTCGTTCAACGAGCGCTGCATCAGCCCAGCCCTCCTGCCGAAGCGACAAGTAACAGCGAGAAAGTACACTGGCATCAACGCACCGAATCAGACGGCACATGCGACGGGACTCGACGGGGGTCGTCGGCCGCCATCAAGCCAGAAGGAAAAAAATTCGACACTCCGCCACTTGGAGGCCGTTGCCTCTTTAAGACACATAACGAACGCCATATATGGCAGCTTCACTGCTTAGTAAGGCAGGTGTGATGTCTGTGACCGCACGGCACGGGCGGCTTGGCGTTTGGAGGGTGGGGAGGGCGAGATCTACTTTGGGCTGCACATCTCTCGGAGGATTGGTTCTTGAGTCGGAGTCTCAGTCTCCCAGGGCAACAACTGCGCACAAACAACGGTCAATATCCTTCAATAAGGCCCCCTGAAAACTCCCCCAAAGGCCTCTTCGCCGGGGGCAGCATATGATGTCGGGACGGTCCTCGCAAAATCGGCGATTTTTGTCGGGATGGCCGTATAGGCCTACCCTCTGGACGCGTAAGCGCCTGCATATGTGCAGCTTTTCCGGCCCCCAATGGGCCGAAAATAGGCCAAAATCTCCTCCCATCCTCTTCAGAGCTCTCTCTCAGCCTCCCAGGAGCGTCGCGATGAGATTTATTTGTTAATTCAAGTGCTTGCACCGAATATCCGGAAGCAACCCTCCCTCCAAGGTACTTTTTGTCGGGACATCGAAGAGGCCTCCGACACTGAGGCCTTCAGTTTGTCGGGACCCGAAGAGGCCTCCGGCCGGAAAATGGGTCGATTTTGTCGGGACCGCGAAGAGGCATTTGAGGGAGTTTTCAGGGGGCCTTCAATATCAGGGCCAAGTATAATCGTACTGCTCTAACGAGCCTAAACGCTTAGCCTGCGGTGAAGCCGGCCCTCTGGAGCCTGGTGGACGATTCGGAAATTCGGATAGCCCATGATCCACACGACGACGAGGGGGGATGTGTGCGAGTGGATGACGAGGTTGGTGATGCAAGGCAGGAGAGGCGGAAAGCTACGCTGCTGGAGCGCTGCGGTCTCAAACATATCAGCTGCGAGAAATGTGCAGCATTGCGGACGATGTTCACCGCAGTCTGAGCTAGCCACTGGCACTGGTAGCGTCTCAAGCTTCCACAGCAGAGAGCATTCCCCGACAAATTCGGACCGACGGCGATGAGACGACTTGTGTGAGTGTAAGTATGTCGAGAATCAAGATACTGTACTGAGCGCGTACGGGGACGTTGCAGTTTCAAGTTATCAGCTGCGAGGACATGTCAACGGTACATGTGCAGCAGCAGTTGCAGGTGGCGAATTTGATGTGGAGTGAAATGAGCATGGGACTCCAAACTGCAACGAGGCGTAGAGAGCATATGTATGCTAAGATCTTTTTGATTCCTGGCGTGAAGGGACGTCGAGCGTCGAGGATGATCATGAACGCATGTATTCATTACATTGTAGGACTGATGCGTAGTGACTGGACAAGGAGGCCAAACGAGGGGGAGGTGTTGAGTAGTACTAGTAACAACAGAAACACACAACACACACACAGAAATACCGGTAGTAGAGGGAAAGGAAAGGAAAGGAAAGGAAGAGCAGACAGACACGAACACGAACACGAAGTATGGACAGAGAATTAGGCTATAGCGGGTGGTAGCGAAAAAGTATATACGTTACTTTTTGGCAACGGGAAGTATCGTCGTTCTCACCCACATCGTAATACACAAAGGACAGAGAGACAGAGAACGAGACAGAGAGGCAGAGAGACAGAGAGAAGGGGGGAAGATTAAGGAGGAGGTGAGAAAATAATTAAGTACATACAATTCCTACGACGGTGGGGAGAGAGAGGGAGACTTCCGGGCCAAAGGGGGGAGGGGGAATTTCTTGAGTCATTGATGGGATGGATGAGAGAGGCGAGACGAGAAACTGAGATGATGGTGAGATCGAAGCAGATAATGAGATGATGATGGATGAGCGTGATGAGGCGTGATGAGGAGCAGGTGGAGGGGAGAGCCGGAGGGGGGGAGAGGGGTGGGCGAGCCGTAACTAAGACGGAGCCGAGAACCCAACCCATCGTGTATCAGCGAGCGAGGGGAACAGAACGCGTGCAAGCGACATCGGGATCCACGGGGATCACCCTTCCAGTGGCGATCCCCCTGGATGCCTGTCGGTGAATTACTTTTGGGATGCAGGGACAGCGGCGCGACGGTGATGAAGAGACGTAGACGGTAGATGTGTGTATGGGTAGCGAGGAAGTACAATGGAGAACAATTAAGGCAGAGCAAGGGGAGGGATACCGGCCCGAAGAGAGGTCAGGAGGGGGATGATATGCGAGCAATGCGAGGCAGGCCATGAGACCACAGCGCACCCAGGGAACGGCAATCATTGGGACATCGGAGGCATCGCATAGCCCATCTGTGACTGCTGTGGCTGCTGCTGGTGTTGCTGAAGGGAGTACTGAGGTTGCATCGAGTACGCCGGAGGCAGCGCCGATGCGTATGTCGGAGGCGCAGGCGCAATGTTCTGCATATAGTGTTGTGGGGGGCTAGGATGTGAGTTGATGGGCGAAGAGTGAACCGACCGTGGCGGCACAGACTGGGCCTGAGGAACGACCGGCGTTGATTGCGGAGAGTTGTTGGCAGACTGGGCTGCGGAGCTGGCTGGAGTGACGGTGCGAGAGTGGTGCGCCCGCGTATGCTGCAAGCACTCGTGCTGACCGCTGGCGAGCAGAGCCAATCCGATGGCGCCGTGATCGCCCGAGTGCTGGTAGTGATACCCTGATGCGATGCAGACATGTCAACATTCAAGAGATCACTGGAAATCGAAGGAAATACTCACTGAGACCGTTCATGTTCTTGTATCGACGCTGGCAGTCACCGACACCGCATGCGTAAGGGCGCAACCGCCTCTCGGCCTCTTTCTCAACCTCTCTCAACTCGGCATCACTAATCATCTCCCCATCCTCAGCCTTTTGACTGCGCTTCGAAGCCAGCAACGCCTGCAAGTGCTCGAGATCCTTCGGCGGAGCGAAGTTGCAGGACCCATGCGTCATGTGGTATTTCAAGCCATTCGCCTGCTTGTACGACTTGTTGCAATTAGGCTTGGGGCACTTGAAGGGCTTCGACAGAAGAAGCGAAGATGCTGGGCGAGAAAGGGTAGTTGACGCGCGAGCAGTCTGCGAACCTTGTCCGGAAGAAGAGGCTGTAGGTGACGTAGGGGATGCCCGGCGACTTCCGGGGTAGTTAACAGATCCCGGTGCTGGGGAAGCAACGCGTGACGAGGACGGAGTGCTGACTGGGGTCGTGGCGCTGCTGTTGAGGAGGAGGGCTGGCGGAACGCATCCTGAACGAGCACCGTAAGAGCCGCCAGGGAATCCGGACTGATCATCCGTCGAGGACGAAGGCGCTGACGAGGCCGGAACAGTCCCTGGCATCAAGGAGCTGTAATCCGAGTAGCCGGCGTATGCGTTGAACGCGTCTTCGGTCCTTTGGGCGATGTGACCATTGGAGCGAACCGCTGTGAAACCGACCGACATGGGGTGACCTGAGCGAGAAGGCATGACGGTGGTCGTGTCGAAGGCGGAGACGGGTGGCGGGCGAACAGATGTGGATGAGGCAGATCCGCGATGATTAGAGTGCACTCCGGGGTAAGCAGAGCCAGGGGTGGAGATCGGCGTGTCGGGAGGCGAGGAAGATCCCGATGAGGGGCCGCTGGTGTTTTCGGTGGGATCGAGCTCCATATCGTCAGGGTTGAAGGAACCCTGGTGGTACATAGGAGCGGCGCCACCGTTTTGAGCGTCGGGGAAGTAAGATCCATGAGGGACGGGGGCACCCGAAGGAAGACCACGGGCATGCGGGTCGACGACGACGACATGGCACTCTTCGAAGTGGTCTACGAGCGCGTGCATGTCGGTAAGGTTGACACCACAGCACTGGTAGTCGCGGCACTGAGAAGAACACGATGAGAGCGCGTCAAATACACGAGGAGTGCTGTAACTTACCAGCTGATCTTGCCTCTCGAACACATTAAGAGCGTTGATGATAGACCCTCGATCACTTTCTATAGATGACGAGATTTTGCCAAACCTAAAATCGTTGGGACTGCGGAGAGAGGTGTGTCAGGAGACGCGCCATAAATGAAGCTAGGACGAAAACATACTCTAGAGGACCCAAGAGTTGACCTGGAGAGACGCCAGGGTAAAAGCGACTGCCAAACGAGCCAGCTCGGAAAGAAGTTGGGGAACCTGGGAAACGACGGGTGTAGGAGGCGAGGTTCATGGAACCGTTCTGGCCGGAGTAGGAACCGGAACGCATGACGAGGTCATAGTCGGAAGACGTTGGAGGGAGAGCTATGGGCTGGGCCGCCATGGCGTTGGTGTAGGACTGATAATCCAGATTGTCGTGCGCGCTCGTGGATGCCTGATGGCACTGAGGGATGGGCGTGATGAAGAGGTCGGGGCGGGGGGCAGAGAGGGAAGTGATGGGCACGCTGAGGGCGGGGACGGCGGCGCTGAGGGGCACGACGAGGAAGGGGGGTGCTGGGACGGGGAGGGGGGTGTAGGGAGTACCGACCGGGGATACATGCGTCGATATATACTCTGACTCTCACCACAGAGGTCCATGTCACACCCGTCACCGTAACGGGCGCTGGCGCCTAGACGTGACTGCGTCGTCACACCCAGCGCGTGGAACGGGCGCCACGCTTACCCACCCCAAACACACACAAACAACCTTCACCGTTACCGTCACCCATCACTCCGATGGTCACGTACCCGTCACGCGGGGCCACGGTGCGCGGTGACACCCTCCAGCGACGACGCGCCGCGCTTGCTCCTCCTCCTCGTCGGCCACCGGAGGCTGTGCCATCACGCGTCCTTGTAGTCGCTGCCCTTCCCATCCTAGTAAAGCTCGCGCAGATCACATCCTTTCATCCTAGCTATGCCAAGCATGGCGTCGTATTATTATCCTTTCACTCGCTCAACAAAGACTCACTGCCTCCGACGCACCTCGACATGTCATCGCAATAGCCCCTCGTTCCGATGACCCCTTCATCCCACTCCCATGTGCTATCGGTTCTCGGTACCGGTCCCGCATCATCGGTGGCGCCCGATCATCCTCCCGGCAATCTCGCCATAGCTCTTCCACCTCGATTCCTTGTCCCGCCGACTTTACTTTCCAATAGGCTTCTACGAGATGTTGATCACTGCTTGATCGCCAGATGTCTCGTGTCTCATTGTCCTTGCGTCATTCACCGGGGTTCCGGTCGTAGTCAGTACACCAGATCGACCTTCGTAGCTTCCAACCGTTGTTTGTCCTTCTGCGACAAGCCTTCGCCTTTGTGGCGCACCGTTCCTTCTCAATCGGGCCCTCTCATGCCGCCTCAATCGGTCCATACGGCGATGGCCCTCGCCGCAACCGCGTCCTTGAAACGCTCCGAAGAGTTGATATGGCTGATTCTGTCCGGACTTAAGGTACCAAGCACGGCTCGGGGTGGCTTTGAACATCTAGAGGCTCGGATCCACCAATCAGCTGCGTCGATTTGCGAGGATCACCAGGAGTGATCTGATCACTAGCAGCCTCTAGCGACACAGGATCTGCGTATGACCGACGCAGTCTCGATCGTAACAGATCGTACTAACTGATGCGAATGGGCGACAACTGTTCTCCCTCTCTCCCGCGTTACTGTCCCATCAAACGCCGCTGCGACGCGTCCCTCAACGACATAACAAACATACGGTGATTTACAATGATACACGTCTGCAACGCAGCACGCTGCGAGGCAGTGAAGTGTGATATCTGACTGCGGAGGAGGACTCGGAGGGCGTAAATGCTACGCCCATGATGCACCTACCAGAATAGGGCATATGCCCAATATAGACTCTATCCCGACGCGATGATCGACGCGGTGACGTGCTCCCTTGAGACGTGCGCAATGGCCCCGCCCACAAATACTTTGCGCCCGTGGTACACCTTCCCAAAGCGGTCAAATGAATTGCATGAAATACCCCCCGCATCCCGACACCAGATCGGCGGCGGCGGGCTGCTGTGACGGGTCGCGGTGGGTGGGGGCATGGGCATTTGCAGCCTGGTCTGTTTCACCATGCCGAAAAGCTCTCAGTCGCATTTCGAAATAACCCTCAACAACCCCGCGACGATTCCGCTTTGTTGCTCGAGGTGGCATTAGTATGTCGTTATACCGACTACGTCGGCATTGCAATTCTAAGGCGTGTTTCCCTCGCTGAAACGTTCCTTCACCAGCACGCCGATGACGGACATAGGATAATGGACAACTGCATTGAGATGCGTAGCGGGTAGGCTTTCGGCGACTCTAGGACGAACGCACCATTGGCTGCTGGACGTTGGCGGCCGCTGAGAACCGAAGAACCATTGGAAGCAACGGGGTCGTCGTGAACCAATGGGCTGGCTGTCGTCAATGGGAAATCGATGCGATAGAGGTGAAGGCGCGCACTGCCCCGTGCGCCAATCAGGGTACCTATCTCCCCTCTACTAACGTGCGCCTCGGCTGGTGGCCCCTTGGACGCAAACATCCCAACTCTCTCACCGCTGTGACCACCGACTCGCCACCCGACTCGCACCGTACTGCACGACGTTCCTGCTCTTCTCGGCGAGAACCGGTTCTTCGAGCAGTGCTTCGCTCCTCTCCCTCGCTGTCCTCGACAGCCTGGCCCGCAGGCCCTCCTTGTATTCTATCCATGGCCAGCTGTGCCTTTGAGTTGACTCCCTCCGCTCTTCTGTCTCCGACCCATCCATGAGTTCCAGTCCTTTCATTCATGAAATCTCCACTTGACAGCCTGAACGAACTCCAAGCACAGCATGCGACCTTGTACCCCAGGCGCATCCAATCGACATTCCTCCATTCCCGGGGCGACCGACGTCACCCTCTACGGGTAGAATCGGCGGCATTGCCATGAGGCGAGCAAATTGAAACCCGGAGCGAGGATGTGCGGGGCTGCTAGAACTTCAATAGCAGTCGGTACACACGCCGTATGTGTTTTGCCGCAGCTCAGGTCACTACTGGACCATCGAGCACGCCAGACTCGAAGGGGCGACGCGAAACGCGTACCGTGAGGAGGGTTTCTTTGTAAGTCGATGGCGCACATACGGATTCGGACATTGGGCGGGCCTTCTCTTGGCCTTCTGACTGCCAACTCTCAGCCCCGGCTAATAGCCTGAACGCTTTCCCTCGACTTCCCCGAGCGCGTCGTTCAGATCGCCGCGGCCGACGAGGTTATCTTATGGCTACTTGGAGCATGGTCGCGTCTACCGCCACGCCGGCGGCGGCCTCAACGACCTCTGTTTCCTTCCAGCGGGAATTCGAATCTGCCAGTCTAGTTCAGCTTCAACTGCTCTTTTCGACCCTCTTGCGTCACGACTGCTGGTCGTACGACCGAAATGCCGACGATCCATGAGCAAGAGCAGGGTAGCCGCTACTGGCCAGGGTGACGTATCGAGGGTCGGTTTCACTCGTCACACCCTATGGGTTCTCCTTCTACGAACGAACGACCATATCGACGTGGAGAAGTTGGGATGATCACTATCCCATGACTCACCACCTCCCATCCCTCGTATTGGTCGGAATTCCAAAGTTCTGACGCTGCGCGTACCGTGATGCTCACCAGGCTAAAATTTCTAGCCCTACCCCTCCTCGTGGACCCATCCCTCTGAATCCCACCCATTTCTTCCAGATCCGCGCCACTACTTGTTGTGAGGAAGTTGCCGTGGGCGTGTACACGCGCAACTTCAAGGTGAGCCTCAGGCTCACGGCCTCTTGACGCGACGAGAAAGACGCCTTGATCATGATCGTGTTTGACTGTGACAGAATCACGAATTGGGTGTACGTCCTTCACAGCCTTGGAACAATTTTTTATGAACACGAATGTTCTCAGCTTGGGAGCTTGGGTGGGTATCAGGACTTGCACATGGTTCCCTTCTCTTGCTAGTGTCACTGAACACAGGCCACACCTAGGAATCCATCTTTTCCATCTTATGCGAATGCCCGGTTCGGATCGCTGCTCGTGAGGCTGGAAACATGAAACCCAAGTTCGCCTGTTCATCTGGCCTATAGCCAAGTGGTCCGAGGGCAACGTTGCCCTCGAGCTCATGACGAGCTCAGCCACTTGTTCGACAAGAACCAGGTACTATGTGCGTCCATTACACGCATTCAATGTGTCGAATGCCGCTAACGTGCGTCTACTAGGACTCCTGTTTGCGTTCTTTGAAGGTCGTGTCAACTCTGGTCGACCCAGCCTCAAGAACAACAGTTCTTCCACCCCGCGTCCACACGCTTCACGTCCGATCGCCGAAGCACTTCAGTACCGGCGGGGAAGAGGGTACACACCCTGATCTCATCGACCCTGCGCCGCTGCCAAAACATCATCCTTACGCACAAGCTGTAAGTCGTCATTCACGAGACGCGCCGTGGTATACTGCTAACCTACAGCCTTTTTCTTTCTCTTCTTTTTTCCTCCACTTAGAGTGCAGCCACCCCGGCCTACAGCGGAACGTTAGTGTCTGTGACCTTTACGGATCCCGCATTGCTTTCTTGAGATTGACTTTTTCACTAGGATACTACTGTGGCCGGATGTTCAACGCGACTAGCGCAGCGCTATTCCACTGGTTCCTCAGCGTCACCGTCCTCGGGAACAGTCGCCCTATTCCCTGATTGACTTGCCCCGGTCCTCATTGGCAGAAAATTCCAAGAAGGCATAGCGTCCGCATACACCCAGGACTATACACCCAATTCAACCCCCGCTCTCTGATCGTGAAGGCAACAACCACAAGGTGCATATCTACACGTGTCCCTCTCTATCCAGGATCAAACCATTTCTACACGTTCGAACGGCCTGATGTACCCAAAGTGCTGTGCATGCGAAAGTGTACTCGTCAGCACAAATCGTCGAGAGGTCGGATTAGTCGGCACAAGAGGCTCGTACTCGGAACGCGCACTCCGACGCTAGGTATTCAGACTTCCTAATGTCTTCGCCGATTTCTGTACGGAAACTGATATCCGCAGGTTTCTACCCACTCGCTACACCGCGTCATTATTAGCTTGATCTACGGTCTTGACATAAAATGGGTCATACGCTCTCTGGATCACTCGCCGGCGTTTGCTCGTCCGCTTGCTCGTTCACGGGAGGGTGAGCTGGCGCTGAAGATCGGTCATGCTCACCATCCAGGATTGCGCTAGGAACGCTGACACCGTCCGAAGTCCTTCCAAGGTACCTTTAGAGGCTGAACTCAGGATGCTTCACTGAATCGCTTCTATGTTGAACAGTCTCTATTGATTTATCCCCGGATTCGTCATCCATCCACTCCGACCCGTGTACACGAGACAGCCGTGGCTGCACGCTCTCAGCGGAAGTGTCAATACGGACCTCGCAATCCAGTTCTGTCAAGACGCGCCACCCCGGACTTATCAGCGGTTCAGCTGCTATCACGAAGGTGGGTCTCCTAGTCCTCTGTCGTGGCTTGTCACGATACTCAGGATACTCAATACAGCTTCCGAAGACATCGAGCGGCAACGACACCACAGTGACGCAGGAATGCAGATCTAGCCTCCGTCAATAGTCAATCGAAATCTGGAGACAGCCTTTGTTCTTGAAGGGGGAGTGACATGAACAATGTACGGCACTGCCGATCGAGTCTTCTTCTGCGTTCATCATCGTCCCTCAGTGCCAAGTTCCTGCTCACTCCCTGCGGTACGCGCTCGGACACTTTCCCGTCTCGGCGCTGGTTTGGTGTTGGCTTTGCTTTGTGTACTGACTCACTGTCACGGTCGACGCTTGATCCGACTTACTGGCCGGATCCGTTGTGTTTGACAGGAAGAAGAGACTCCGAGTTCGTTGGCGGAGGCAATGACTGGAACCTTGAGATGTGTTTTGGTTTGGTACTAGCATGTAGGATGTAAGTATGGTCGGCGCTTGTTCATTCTACTGTCACGTCGGCGTTCGCACTTAGCACTTAGTGTTTAGTACTTAGCATCGGAGGTGAGTAGCCAGGTTGTCACCACTCCGTGGGCGACCAAATTATTCATATGATTATGCTCATCATCATGAAGATGGCCGCAATGAGGAGAGATCGTAGTGAGATATGCGAATATGATGTGCGTAGTTCATTTCTTCAAAATGGGCTTAGAGGATCCTCGGTCCGACGTTGCAGGGCAATTCTGTACTTCTGATAGACACTGATAGACACTGCTCAACTTGTTCTATTCCTGTACTTTCCTGAGCACTACAGAAAGCTGTTCGTAGTATGCTCTAAGACTTGAGAGCCACCAGAAACGCGGGTCAGTTCTCAGGAAACCACCGATCACGAACGATGTGGCGTTGTGTGTGACACGCTGGTATCGTGTTAGTCTCAATGATTCTTAAGCATCATCGACCTGAGAAAGCACTCTGTACGATCCCTGCACAGGAGTTTATGATCAAACCGCTATCCCCTTCGTGTCGCCCCTCTATCGACGAGCACAAGCTGCACAACGAGCAACGTTAGAACGAGCTCACTCTGAGCAAAGCAAGCATAGTCCCGGAATTAGCATCTGGCGGACCTAGCTTTGAGTTGCTAAGACAGACTTGACGGTGATTCTGAAGCGGCGGAGAAGTTGAGGTTCTCTGCGAGCAATTGAGTTGATTGTCAATGTCTCGAGTGGGTGCCGTTGCACGCGGCCACCTTGCGTCTGTGACTGCGGATTCTTTCAGGGCAATGGGAGCAAAGCGTAGTTGTGATTGGTTATGGACACGGTTACCTACGTAATCGTACCGCTCTTCCTCTACATCAGTGTAGGCCATCTCGACAACACGTTGCAAGCCCATGGGGAACACCGAGCACAGAAGCAGCGGACATGTCCAAATCCCACTGTATAGGAAGTTCGAGAGCAACGAGGCCAGGCTGAGTGACTAAGTGGGCGCGGGGAGGCCTGCTCGTGGGTGACGTCGAAGCCAGAGAGCGATTGATACGGTGGAGCGTGCTCGGCCTGCACTCATCCCGCGATGGCCTCGTGTACGATTGCGGAATACGACGACCTTGGCATTCCGACCTCCTAAACTTGACTGCGTGCTCTGGGTGCGTCACAGTCACCGTTAGATTCAATATATCGCCACAGAAACGTGGTGGTATTTCACGTACGGTATGCGCTGCAACCCTCTGTAACCTCGCTTCAGCGTGCAGAAGTGGCCGAACTACTTGACAAACAGCCGCTTGGATTTCAAAGGTCTTGCGGCTCCCACACGACCGGTCTCCATTTGATATAGCCGGTATGCCTCACGAAGGTGGTCCGGCGACAACGGACCCGCATCTCCTCGCTGCTGCTGAACAGCACGAGCTGGATACGGGGGAAGACAGAATTAGAACGGCACACTAGCCATTGCAGTAAGACAGGCACTTCACCTTTCTCGACTATCTCTCCTACGAACACCTTCGCAAAACCAGCCACCACCTGCGCTACCGGTTGCGACACTTGCTGACCCAAACTTTGCTGTATCACCTGTAACACAATTATTGAAATGAGACCATGTTCGTGTTGCTAAAGAGACGATGTCCACGAACCTTGCGTACCGCTTGCTTTGGTAGCGCATGCCTCCGATACGCTTCGAAACGATCGTACTGGCCACCACTGAAATTGTCCATGAGGACCCTGATGTGCAAATAGCCCATGAGCGCACAAAATCGGAAAGCGAGTCAATTAATCCTACTTCAGATTGTCCTTTGATTGACTCTGGAATGAGAGTTGCGCAGAGTAGTCATCGTCCGCCATCGCCGGTAGCATCTCGTCCTCGCCCTCAACATCATCCTCTGCGGCAGGAACGGCCGTTCCGGGCGCAGGACCTGCTCCGGGAGCGGGTGTCCTAGCGGCAGGACTCTCCCGCGCAGATGTCGCACCAGCAGTGTTGTCTCCAGGCAAGCTGATCACAATATTGGCGGACGCATTAACGGGTGGCGCGTGCTCGTGCTCCGATGCGTCGGGGGCTGCTGTGGCGGGGTGTACTGGAATATTGAAGGTCGCAGGGGTTGGGGAGGATGACGAAGAGGCGGCGACATTTGGCCATTGGAGGGTTGTGGGCTGAGAGGATTCGGGGGGAAGAGGACCTTGGGAGGGAGCGCGAGGCGATGTAGCAGCCGAGGCTGCACCCTTTGGCTTACGACCTCGCTTGGCTCCCGTCGTCTTGCTACCAGTGGTAGAGGACTTCGCTCCCGGATTAGTGGCAATGAAAGGGCGTTCAGGACCCGTGAAGTTGACGAAAGGAGTCGACATGGATGACGGTGGGAGGTGACACGGGCAGTGACTCAGAATACGCCTGTAGCGGGTCTTTCTTCCGAATTTTCCAAGGATACAAGACAACTTTTCTTTCAACGTCAAGAAGTTACGATGAAAAGTACGACAAGGAAAATGGATTGGCGATGCGGAAGGCGTAGATGGGTCGTGGTGGAGGAGGAGCTACTTAGAGGAGGACTAGCCGCCGGCGTTGAGAGCGATGCAGTAGACGCTGGATCGAGATCTGGCGAGGCTATTGCTTGCCGACTCGCTTCTCTCCTTTCTGCCTCCCTCTGCTGTTCTGCCCGCTCTCCTCGACGCGCATGTAGCTCGTCCTCATCGTGCCTCCCGTCGAGCAGAACATATTCAGGAATGGCACGCAGCGACTTCAGCCCCTCTCCATCGCCAGGCTTTGCCTCCTCACACCTCTCCGACTCTTCGCTCGACGACGAGCCACTGCAGCTCGACCCTTCTTTGCCCATACCATCCGCGTCGCGAAGTGATTCGCCTGCTCAAGTCGACACAAGCGTAGCACCACCTGCATCGGTGGATACTGTGGAGTGTCAGTGGGAGGAATGTACACGGTCGTTTGACAAGTTGTCCGCATTGATTGAGCACCTTCACCACGGTAAGTGGCTCTTTTCCCTCCGTCTTACATCGTGTATTAAGCTTGGGATGCTGCTCTATAGATCACATTGGTGTCCACAAGTCCAACTACACCTGTGAATGGAATACGTGTCCACGACGCGGGATTGCTCAGACATCGCGTTTCGCGCTTATATCCCACATCCGTTCGCACACTGGAGAGAAGCCGTTTGTCTGCTCGAGGCCAGGTACGCAACGATCATTTCCTTGCTTCAGTATCTTACCAAGAGGATTTGCCCACACGTAGAATGTGACAAGTCCTTCACCCGCTCTGACGCCCTCGCAAAGCACATGCGTATCCAACACAATATCATGCCACCCCTCCCAGGGCGCGGCGGCAACCGCAAGAAACGCAGAGGAGGTGCTGTAGGCGGTGCCGTCGTCGAGCCAGACGCGTCCCACGTAGCCGTGGACCACGGTTACACCACCTTTCGCGTCGACCAGCAGCATTCCTACGATCTTCCTATGGACTTGGACGAAGATCGCATTACCCCGCCAGGAGGTGGCACCGCGACGCCGTTGGATTACTATCACAACAGTTTCGTGGGCAGAAGATCGATGAGTCCGGAAGTGATGATGCCAGAGTCGGATGGGGAAGATGACTTGCCGCCGCATCTTGCTGAGATGCAGGACCCCGAGACGGGTCTGATTATGGGACGCTCGCCGGCGATGATCAAGTACATTCTCTTCAAGGCGAAACTCCGACACGTCCTCCAGGAGCATGAGAGTCTCATCGAGGAGCTGCGTACGTTGCGGTACGAGGAAAAGTGCTGGCGGGAACGGAAAGACGCGCTTTTGGACGAGGTCCTACGAGTCACCTTTGGGTGCGTTTTATCTGCGCTTTTTTTAGGCGTGCGCGCTGATCAGGCTGCTTTCAGACCCATGGCGGAGGAGTTGACATTACCTTCGATCATGTTCGCTCAAGAAGCTGCGCATTTGGCACGTCCGACCTATCTAGAGGACGAACAAGGTGGCCAGCCGCTGTAGCATAGGATTCCTTGCTTGGGCACACTACGCTCGTGAGTCTCCTGCCACTGTCACTGTCGTATCCTCTCACTTTTGAGTATAGACATCGTCGTTTCGTGCTTGGATGATCATTTTGTGTTTCTGTTAGGAGAAGGGGGAGGAGGGCAGCCTATGTAGTACAGGTCGCGTTTATAGTAGCAAGGTATGTTTGTGACGCTGCTTTGCATGCATATTGGCACTAAAGTTCGACTTCTCCGACCCCGCTGTAGCTTGTGACCTAATATGTTCTCGCATCGTATTCCAGTTCGCTAATATTTCCTATTCGAAGAATGTCAAGTCCAACAGCCTACAAACCATGAAAGATAGGATCCAATTTACTGGCGCCCTTCACTTTAGGCGCGGTCCAGATGAGATTTGCCCGACAAGAATATCACCAAACTCTCTATTTTGTGGTGGAGGAGGAGATACCCGGGATACTGGATACCGTACGCATCGAGCAAGCGGTCTACGTCTGCTTCTGCGTATCGATATCCATCAATGCGCGTGCAACGAGAGGTGTCTAGCAAATTCGTACCGTTCATGCGACCCACGTCGTAGCGACAACTGGGAAACTTGACCTTCTCGGATAACGTCTCACCGCTGGGCAGAGGAAGGCGCATCCACGACGAGCTAGTCTTCTCGTTGAAGAGGCGCGATTCGCTGAGCAAAGATAGGGGGTCGTTACAGACGTTCTATGGTTTCGTCGCAGAGACGGAAGATGTTCGTACCTTCGTATCGCGCATCCGGCGAGGATCTTCTGTTGCGCGAGGAGCTCCCGTTGGATGGTGTTGGCGGTACGCTGCGCTTCGAGGAGCCCTTGCTGAATGGTGTTTGAGCTGCGTTGTGCTTCGAGGAGCTCCTGCTGTGTGGTGTTGGTGATGCGTTGTGCTTCAAGCAGCTCCTGCTGGGTCTGCTGCAGTTCTTGTACGACCTTCAACGGCTGTTCGCTCTCCAGGATCGTTTGCCAGTCTGAGTCCATGGTGAGTAAGGGACAACACTTTTCAAGAGAGAACGAGACTGAAAGGGATTGACAGGGTATTTCTTTACCCTTCGTTTTTGGAGGTGCCGTATGGGATATGATCGGCACTGGCAAACCCCAACATTGTGGGCTACGTCAAGCAGCCGTTCATGTGCAGTATATACGCTCATTGTATATACCTTCTACTTCATACATTATTTTGCACTGCGCATGCTACTACGCATTATCGGTGTAATCATGACCAAAACGGGGTATGATAATCATACAGGACGGTACAACAAACGAATGATACAGACAGTAAAGTCACATAGACACCCACCGACTATTCAACACGCGCAGACGAGTGTGCGTCCAACTCACTCATAGCTGGCTCATTCGTGTCATCCTCCTCCTTCCGGTCCATCTCCTTCATCGTGCGGTCCGCTCCCTTGCCGGTCAGCAGCCTCTTTGCCACCGAGTCCCGCCACGTCTCAACCTTGCGTATGGTATCTACTTTATGGATGGTGTTGAGGTCGAGGTTTGACACCTCCGGAGGTTCCTCGTCTGTAGAATCATCAAATCCTTCCTCGTTCTCAGCGGACAGATCGGTGTGGGGTGGATTCGGCAGCATCGTTCCCGGGGCGGGCCCTCGCCATTGAGTCCATTTCTTCTGACCCTCTTCAATAAATAGTTGGTTCATGTCAATATTGCTGAAGTCCGTGACGATTTCAGAGCGGAGTCGTTCTTTGAGTCTGAAGAGATAGTAGGAACATTTGACCATCCCTGAAGGGGTAGAGAGGTTCCATACATGATTGGGAACGCGTGAAACTGCCTGAGCGTGGATGAGTGGACTTCCTTCAAAAGATCACGCGGAACGTTGCGAGATTCACTCACAATTGACTTGTGGTCTTTCCACCATGATACAAACAAGTAGAAGGTGGCATCCCGGTAGACAGCACCATATACGTTTCGATCCCTCAAGCATAGGGCCTTCCGATGGTGCTGTATTGCGCTCAGCTCCATGATTATATGTCTCCTTGCTGCAAGGGACTCTTTGCACTTGTCTACGACCGGAAAGACTCCGATGTAGTGAAGTTCTGGGGACTCAGGAATGCGATATCTGAGCCTCAGCCCAGCAACACGAGATCCCAACTGCTGATCGCAGATGGCGTCCACGGCGGATTTTGGTAAGCTAGCCACCACGAGCGCATTTACAGTCGCCTGATTGACAACCGACCGGGGTAAAGCAATCGTTTCTTCCATACTGCCAGAATTTGTTCAGCCAGAATGCCACCAATCAGAAATGAATCTCACCGAACAGAAAAGCCACTAGCACCCTCCCAATAGTCAGACGGGGAAGAGACTTCAGTGTCGTCAAAAACATAGCGTATAAGACTATCAGCCACGATACGTTCTGTGGCTTCGTTTGTGTTCCGCGCCCGCTTGATCCTGGTGCATGTCGTCCACATATGGAGCAGGGCGGTGATATCTTTACAGTCGGAAATATGGTCGGCAGCGGGGACAGAGGGAGGAGCGTCGGCATGATCCACCGTGGACATGCTGCCATCGTCATTTATGGAGACGACGAGAGTGGGGACAATGGGCATGGCATCCCCATCGCCATGCATGGGAACGTCATTGATCTCGGTCGAAGATTGCAATACCAGCCGTTTGAGGTCGTCGAAGAAGACTTTTTGCTCGGGAAACGGAGAGTAGGGATCCTCATTCTATGCACCAGGATTGTGAGTAGGGAAGGATCAGAGGCATCGTTTGCTTACAAGCCAAGATATCGGAATCTGAACATCATGTTCGATGAGTATTCCCATTCGCAGGAGTGCATCCGCCTTCAGTTCTCGCTCTACAACTGAGGCTCGTTGTAGCCAGTACTCCCAAGCCGAACCTGACTCTCTGGCCATGCTTGAAATTGTCCCGCAGCAACTGTCAATACCGTCCTTATACATGTTTGCAATGTAACTCACTTGGAAGCAGAGATGCTTCTGGCTGCCGCCTGTCTCTCTTGCGCATCGAAGTGGCCGCTGATGCTGAGCTGCAGGTTGAACTGCCATGACGTAGGTAGATCAGACATACCGCTGACACGCCTCCCGCTGACGTGAAATTCTGAAGAAAGAGCGATATCAGGAAAGTCGAAGAGGGTCCATACGTATATCACTCACTTGGGTAGGCCTCTGGACACAAAATCCGTCAAGTTCGTCCACCAGGTAGCGTCGGTACTAGGCACCCCTTTCCCTTTCCCTTTCCGAGTCATCTCGTCGAACTTTGCTTCCAATTAATAACGGAAGTAGCACAAGGAATTCGAAAGAGTTCACCTGAGGAGGATCATAGTAAATGTAAGCCGAGACTGAGGTATAGAGTATAGAGGAAGAACGACAACTGGTCGGAGGAGGAAACGTCGAAGTCGCCCCGAATCGTTCATGAAAGAACGTCCGGCTCGAAAAGGAAACAGTGATCGAGCAAGAATGCGAAATGCGTGCTCCCTGCGAAGATATTTCGCCTTTCAATAATTTGTTGTTGAGCTTGTGCTTGCCAAGTTCTCGCTTAGAGATCATCGAAAACAAGACAAGGCCCTGGCACTCACGCCATAGACGTATGTAGCGGAACGGACGACAATTCCACGATGCACAACTTCACGCTTTATGACAATTGTTGGCTTGCTAGAAGCAAAGCACAACCGGAAGCCAAATCGATTCGAGAGAGGAGCCGAGAGAGATGAGGGAGCAGGATACAAGAGCAAGAAACAAGACCCGAGAAAAAGAGAAAAGACCACTATACACTAAGCGATTACAAGCGGGTATCGGTACAAGGCAAGACAACGTCAACTCTCCAAGAAAAGTCCGGGTATGAAGAAAACTGAGACCGTCAAAGCGCAATCTAAAGAGAGAAGGGGGAGAGAAAAGCACAGAAGAGATTACTTACAGGTGGCCAGGCCACACCACGTGACAGAACATCTACTCCTTCGCCTTCTTGGGAGATCGCCCGAACACGTCCTCTTCCTCATCCTCATCATCGCGAGAGCGTTTCTTTGTTGGAAGGGCAGAAAGCTCGGATTCCCCTTCAGAGTTGAGCATCTGCTGCAAGCTCATGGACTTGCGCGGTGCAGAGGGAACAGGAGGCAATGCAGAGCCCGACGCCAGCATCGGGGTCCTCGGTGTGATGTTTGCCGGCATCCTCTGTTGTCTGGGGCCCGGCGTGGTAGGTTCGGTGTCGACGTTGGCGGAGGTAGAAGGACCAGTTTCGGAAGATGTGATACGAGCATGGGCTCGAGTGTTGTATCTGCCAGTAGAAGGCGCGGGTATCGCACGGCGGCGGGCCTTGGTGGGTTGCGTGGGGGTGGGGGCAGAGACGCGTGCGACCTTGCTCCTCGGAAGAGATAGAGGCGTGACCGGGGCCGTATCTTCGTCGCGAGCGCGTTTCTTGCCCTTCTTCACTTCAGAGGAGGTTTCAGGGGTGTTTGTCGGAGGAGGGAGGTTCTCAGAAGGAAGTCGAGGAGAGGAAGATAGATCCGTTTCAGTGGGCTCTTCCTTCTTGACAACGGCGTCCTCAGTCTCGGAGGCTGAAAGGCGCGACGAGGAGCCGGATGCGACGGGAGCAGGAGATGGTGCGCGGTCACGTGGTCGCGTCTCTGCAGGTGCTGCAAGAGCGTCGCGATCGGAAGCGCTTCCATGAGAAGAGCGAGAAGCTGCCTGCTCATCTTCATCCTCCTCCTCGAAGGATAGATGCCTGGGTTCGATAGCTTCGACCTTTGCGAGAGCTTCAACTTGCTGCTCGAATGTTGGGCCGCTGAACCCCTGATCTCGAGAAGACGACCCTCCAGCCGAGCTCGAAGCAATCGGAGCATCGGGAGGGGGTGTGGCGTGTGGGGAAGAGGCAGCAGGGGAGGGATATTCAAGGCGAGGAGCGGGGGACAACGAGGCGTTAGACCTTGCGCTGTGGGCTGTGGCGGACGTGTCAGTCAAATGACACTCAAGATGATATACGGACTACGCACATGACGCCACACTTGCAAGTTCTGACAGCGGGATATGCTCATCCAGATACGGCTCTATATTTCTAACCGCGTGCTGGCGGGTAAGACCATTCCCTGAATCATTGTGTTGGGGTGGTGCAGGTTGAACGATGGGCTGAGGCATCGCTGGTGGGGGTGGGGGTGGTGCAGGTTCGTCGATCGCGACAGGCTTCGCGTATACCGTCCATCTCAAGCGTCGCCTACCGGAGAGACGGTTGATCACACTGGAGAATAGGTGAGTGAGTGCGCAGACTCTGGATGAGGGACGATGGTACGTACGCAGAGGACACGGAGTTGAGATGCTGGTTGAAGCGATTCAATCGCATGCGAGCGGTATCTCTAGTTGCAGGCATTTGCACAGGGTCGCTCACTTCGAAGAGCTGGACAGGGTTCAGGTCGGAAGACATCGTTGTTGGCGAGGGGGGGTTGACTGAGAAGGTATGCGATGGCGCGAGTAGCTGATGGTGTTGGATAGAGGGAATCTCCAGGAGAGGCCACAGCATGGTCGTACTTATATGCGTTCACGAGAGTGGGTATTGTCCTCCCAGATGGCCAAAGCTAGGGCGCCAAAAACATTGGTTACGGCTCTGGCTCCGGTAAGACGGCGGACTATTGTGCGTATTTGGACGTCGACGGACATGTCTTAATCTCGTCCCGTCCGTCTTACTATATCCCTAAGAGAAATTGGTACATCATAGACGGCAGAGCACTTCCACCTGTTCTACATTGAGATGAGACGTCCGGGGAGGAATGTTGATAGTGCTCACCTCGTGCATAAACATCCTGCGACCCCGACAAGCACCCACAATGGTCGACGCGGCAGACATCACCATGTTTCTCCAGAAAAACAATGTCTCTGCCTCGATGGGACAAGGATCCAGTAGTACAAGTCCTCGAGGCAAACAGCGGCGCTGGTCCGAGCTACCGATCGTTATCTGAACGCTTGACGACGGGGCAGCGACTACTGGTCTTGTTCTTCGGACACATGTTGATTGGCGAGATCGGCGCAGAGGGTCAGAGGGTCAGAGCGGACGGCTGGTTGATGAATTCTGCACGACGAGTAAGATGACGTTGTGGTTGTGGGTGTCGGTGGGAGAGAGGAGGCAACAACAGCCCATCGGCCCGACACGCGCTGGCGCTACTCGCAAATCCAGAGTCTCTCCGCTCGACCTCCTCATTGTGGTCGCTCTCTGAGTCTCAGCGCAAGAGGCTCCTCTACTTCACGTCGTGCTGCATTCGTTCGAGGGATTATTTGAGACTGTGACGGCAAGAAGGTATGCTGTTTAGCCATCACGGAAATGAAAGGATCTCATCTTTCTGTAGTGCAGTGCCAGCCATCTCATCTACCACTGCAATTCCAGACTCCTTTCTGTGAACACTTCCTATCCTCTGCGCATGTCGCATCCAAAGGAAAAGCACTACTGGACCCAGCTTCGTGCTGCTCTTACCGCAGGCCAATGGGATATCAACTTTCCAGCTAAGGCCCCAAATGCCGCGCCTCTCTCGTGGTCGGAACTCCTTCGCAAGTTCAATAAACATTGTCCAGGGTGCAACGATGTTTCCGAACTCGCCTCTCAAACACAAGCTCTGGCTATCTTGCTATCCTCTGATACGCAATCAACATCTCTGGACGTCGATGGGAACCGCTTTGACGACAACGATCCTCTCTCGTTAGGACAAGAATGTGTGCTGTTTGAGGAGAGAATGGCAGAAGCGTCACAAGGGTACAATATTCTAAAGGGTATTGGTGGCTCCAACACAGAGGTGAGTACCCCATCGATACTCCCGTACTCATATGTTGACTTTCGTCCAAGTCCATTAAACTAGCCGTCGCATACTACGCCTACGCATTGGGTCAACCCTCGGAGTGCCTGTCGTTACTGTCGCAGGTCAAAGACATCACAGACACGAACGCCCACATTCCTGCATCCATCAGCGCGCGATCGCAGCTGTCAGGTCTCCAGATTCCAGGATCAGGTGCTGATAGCTCTTCGTCATCGTGGACTGGGAGTTTCACTTCCTCGCCCTCCTTAGGTTCTGTGCCGGACATCGAGAACGGGAGATCATGGGCTATGACGGAATGCACGCGAAGTATCTGCTTACAGGGTGAGTGTTTTCTCTTTTGTCATTTTCGCTCCACCTCTCAGCAATACGTAGGTATGTCGCACGAGAGAATCTCACCCGATGAACCTCAGACTGCCTTGAACGCGTATCTATCCGCCTCCTCACTCCTCAAAGCTATTGCCTCCGACATTCCTTGCTCTTTACCTCTACAAGCCGGCGGTGTAGCGGGTGACCCGGGGTCTTTTGCGCGATACCGCGAACTGTGGAGGTGGACCGAACGCCTCCTCCGGCGAGCTATCATCCTATCAGCAAAACTCAGTGATCTCAGCCAGAGTCAAGACGATGGTCATTCTATTTGGGCCCTCTTTGGCTACTACCGTACCTGCAGCGCACACTGGCCTGCAACCTTTCGCCCACATCACCGCTCGACTGTGCTCGTTTTGCACCTCCGGGCACTTATTCTTCGCGCTCGTGCGCTGTCTCCTGCTGCCTTGAAGACCAAAGCGCCCCGGTGGATCAGCATGGCGCGATCTGCTATTCAGGAGTACCGGACAATTTTGAACGTTAGCACAGTCTTCCCTCGGGCAGGCGAACGGAATGTCAAGGTGGAAGACTTTGTGGACCTTTGTGTGGCAGTATGGGAGGCTGATGGGGCGGTAGGAGAGTACGCTGGCTGGGTCATTGACGTAAGTCAGGCCTTGATCGATTCATACGCGTTTCTGACCACGTCGTACGCAGGTGTTGTGGTGGGCGACACGATTAACTTTCAACTCTTTCCGGATATATCGCCATATGACGCGCTTGCTATTCGCCGCGGGAGACCCCGATCTTGCCAAACGGACGTTGCGACTATACATTCAAGTCGTCAGCAAAGCCAGGGAAGCGACCATGGCTGACTCTCCGGAGACCCTCGCTGAAGAAGTGGACACCGATCGCCATTGGGTGGATACGCTCGTGTTTGGGGCACGCATGCTATGTCGGCTAGCCTTACAGGGATCTGATTATCGTGACGCGTTGGAGCTGGCGAAGGAGGCTGGAACGATGGTGCAGAAGGCCAAGCTGAGGCTGGACGAAGAGGATGTGGAGGTCGTAGGCAGCGTGAAGCTGGCGGAAGGTATCTGGAGCGCTGCTATGGCACATACAGGTGACTGCTTTCAGTCACTCTCTCGGACACCGTTGCTGATCTGAGTATCCTCTAGAACAGGATCCACTTACCCGTGAAGCTCGTCTGAGTGAATCCCTGAACCTTCTCACTTCTGCAGTCGGCACCTACCCAACACCATCTTCCCAACACCATCTTGCTCTCGCCCTTTGCAAACCAGGCCCTTCGCAAAATCTACAATTGGCCATCGAACATGCTCGAGCCTCAGTGGAGGGTGATCCGTCGGAAGTCAGGCATTGGCATTTACTGGGGCTCATCCTTGCCATCACCGAGGATTGGACGGCCGCAAAGAGCGTCTTGGAATTTGGCGTAGGAGCAGGAGAGGCCGAGCTGACTGGTGATGATGACACGCCCCAGTCACCTCCAGGTCAAAGCTCGATCAATATTCGAGATTTCGCGTCGACGGAGCATCTTCACGAGAATGGCTTGCCTAATGGTCATTCGACGGCGCCGAATTCCGCAGGAAGCTCGCACCCCATCGGGACCATTTTGGACCCACATGATTCCTCTATCCCCTCGTCCGACACGCTTTTGCAGCCAACGGGTGATCGACCACATCCTTCGCGGCATGAGCGGTTCGAGTACGCTCTCCAGGTTCGGATGACGCAACTCGCTCTGACGGAGATGGTCGCGGGTGCCGAGGGTGTGAGCGATAAATGGCTGGACGTGTTCCACTGGTTCCGGGAAAAGCGCGGTGTCAACGTGGATGACCGTAAGCCGTGTTGTGTTTGCTAATTCATAACCTGAGCTTAAAATTATTTTGTTAGGTCGCATGTCCATTGACAGCAGGCGAGTGTCCTCAGATACCAGGCCATTATCGGACATCGCGTCTGTGCAAGAACCTCCCCCGATCATCAACGAGCCACCGACCAGCGTCGAAGCCCTCTCTGATGCAGAACATCATCCTCATGAGGACCTCCCTACTCCCATACCAATCACCATCACCCCCGCGTCCCCTGGTATCCTTCCTCCCCAGTTCAACGGAGCTTCAACAGACGGGCAGCTAGGTCAACCCCCACCACTTGAGAGGCGGTCCAATTCTCTGGATGAGAAGTCTGGGGACATATCTCGAGGGAAGAAAGTTAAGCAGGTCCTAAAGACGCGCGTGCACAAGGGTCAGGCGACGTTCAGTACGATATCCAAGAAGATTGGGCATGGCGTTGGTGGTGTTGGGAGACGGTCAAGTTTGAATCTGAAAAGAAACGTGTCTACTCCCGGTACGTGTCTACTCAAAGTGTTAGCGTCTTAAGCTGACCCGTCGTGTGCACAGACTTCCACTCTGTACTAGGACATCAACCATCCCAAGCGTCGTCGATTCACCTACGACAGTATCAGAGTATACATGCTTCTCAGCAAGACCTTCGACTTCTGGAAGTGCCACCGCCTCCTTCGCCGTCCCCCACACCACCTGCCAACCATGACCAGAACGCTCGGGGAGCGAAGGATCGCAGACTGTTGAGCGATCTGTGGCTCATGTCTGCAGCGATTTTCCGACGACTGGACAAGATTGAGCAAGCTCGTGGTGCAATACAAGAAGCCGAAGTCCGTGACGAGGATAACCCCGCGGTATGGGTGCAAGTGAGTATCATACTCTCATGATATAGATGGGGACACTGACGTATTGTCTGACTCTGCGTGGTGTAGCTCGGCTTGTATTATACGGCACTCGGTGAACGACGACACGCAATCCAGGCGTTCCAGAAAGCCCTTTTCGTCTCGCCAAACGACGTCTCCGCCACGATCCACCTGTGTCGTCTCTACCTGACCCCGCATTCCGACTCTTCAACCTCGAAAGACCTTCATCTCCACCGTGACAACATCGACCTGGCAGTCGGCCTCCTCTCTGATCTGACCAAGGGCCGAGGATGGGACGTCTCAGAAGCGTGGTATTTCCTTGCAAGAGGGTACAAACTTCAAGGGCGAAGAGACCGTGAACGCGAATGCTTGGGTTTCGCATTGACCTTGTCCGAGACGCGGGGTGTGAGGGACATTGGTAGCTCGGTTGGATGGTGTCTCTAGCTCACGGATTACAGTGTGGAGATCCGGGTAGCCTGATGCTTTTGCTTGTATACCACCTACAGTGATCTAGATACCTTTATTATTGGAGCATGCTGAGGATGACGGGAGAGGGTATAGCAAGCTGCGGGGGTGCTTTGCCATCACATATGCTCAGTTCAAATTGCTAATCACGGTGAGATGGCCGAGCGGTCTAAGGCGCCAGACTAAGGATCTGGTCTCTTCGGGGGCGTGGGTTCAAATCCCACTCTCATCACTTCGTTTTTGCTGCGAGACGTGCTGTCCAAACTGCGTCGGTTGAGCAAAAATAGAGTTGTTTAGGATCATTGCTCGCTGCTGCATGCATTCTGACAGAGATTCTTCAGACTTCTATGGGGCTGCAAAGATCTGGTAAATATAAACGTCGGGAAGCCCTTCAGAATCACGAAATCGGGGCGCTGTGCGTCTCACATCCTTTGACGCATACCTCGATGCAGCACTGGTATACTGATATCATGACTGGGGCTGTTCTATCTTTTTGTGCTATTCGGCATCGGCGTGGCCACTGGACGAGACAGGTGAGTTGTTTCTTCGTACCTACGACTCGGTCACTGACTTCCGGACCAGCGTTCAACGTTCAACTCAGCACTGTCCTGGAAACGATGGGCTTCTGATGCAAATTTATGTCGGTTCTCAACATTCTCAGAGGTGGTCTCGTGGTCTCGTGTTCCATGCTTCGGACGCGAACGGCAGTCAAGTGGACCGTTCATAAAGCGAAAATTGGCCAGGAACTATGGCATCAACTCTTTGTTTGTCTTCACCCCCACCCAATCGTCTCAGACACAAGCCAACGTTGAACGATGTCGGACAGCGTCGACGTGGAGAAATGGTCTCGTAGTGAGTCGGATGAGCCGCGCGATGGAAATGTTCCATACGCCGTAGATCCCGAGACAGAGCGGAGGTGCGTTGTGCAGCTAATGGTCCTCTTTCTACGCTGATGAGCAGGATTGTAGATTGGTTAGGCAAATTGACATACGCCTCATCCCCAGCTCGATGCTCATTTACCTGTTGTGCTTTCTAGACCGTTCGAACATCGTAAGTACTACATAATCCGTAGGACCTCGAATAACGTGTTCATTCTCACATGTCTTCCCCAGGGCAACGCAAAACTACTCAACGCTGATACACATGACGATCTGGTATCAAACACACGCCTTTCGAACCAAGAGTATTTGGTGGCCCTCATGATCTTTATCGTCGCCTACACGCTATTCGAGACGCCTTCAAACTACATGCTGAAGAAGTTTCGACCAAGTCGTTGGCTCGCGTTCCTCATGTTCATGTGGGGCGTGATGACAATGATTCTCGGCGCCGTCCACAACTTCGGGGGCATCGTCGGTGTCAGATTCCTACTCGGGGCTTTTGAAGCGGGCTTGTTTCCCGGAATGATCTACTGCCTAACGTTCTGGTACAAGCCGGATGAACGGGCCGTACGCGCTGCCTTGATCCTTGCGTGCGCAACGTTGGGCGGAGCATTCGGAGGGGCCATCGCTTATGGTGTGGGGCACATGAACAAGGCAGGTGGTTTGCAGGCGTGGCGATGGCTATTCATCCTCGAGGGTATCCCATCCTGCCTCCTCGCCGTTCCCGTCTTCTTCTGGTTTCCCGATTACCCAGAGACAGAAACCTGGTTGTCTCCCGAGGAACGCGAGTTGGCCATTCAACGCATCAAAGGCGTCGCCTCTTTAGGACACGCCGAAATTACCTGGAAAGAAGCCAAAGCGACATTGGTAGACTGGAGGCTATACCTTCACTATCTCGTCTACATCTCCATTTCCGTGCCATTTTCCAGTATCTCCCTCTTCTCTCCGACCATCGTATCTGGCTTGGGTTACACCGGGTTGCAGGCGCAATTGTTCACCGTCCCACCGTATGCGATAGCATTCGTGATCACGGTACTGGTGTCCTGGGCTTCCGACAGGAGAGAGGCCCGTTCGTGGGGTGCATTCCTGTCGTTGTTGATCGCAAGTATCAGCTTCTTTGCTCAAGGTATGTTCAGTCATAATCTCGAAGTTCTCTTGTTGAAGAAAGGGTGTGTAGGAGGGCTACCAGCGCACTCGTTCAAGGCCCGATACGGTCTGCTCTGCGTGGCCGTCTCATTTTCCTTCGCTGCAATCCCACCACTTTTGAGCTGGCTGACAGCAAATCTCCGAAGCACCGGTGCCTCCACGTTAGCTGTCCCGTTGAACGTGTCGATAGGACAGATCGGGCAGATCATAGGTGAGTGGTCCAAACGCTACACTACATCGGAGAACGATCTAATTTTCTCCTAGGTGTTTATATCTTCAAGGCCAACGAAGCTCCCGGCTACCGCACAGGTCACTTCACCAATGCAGCGTTTTTGATCGTTGGTGCGGTCGCAGTGCTCGTCCTCAGGGCAATCTACACTCGTCGGAATCGCTCATTGGGTCCTCAGGATAGATTATGGAGACTGTAGTGAACACATGAGTGCCGCTCAGATATAGTTTGTACAGCTGCCATGTCTCAGTCCACGTTCTTGTCGTTCCTATGATATCTGTAATAGCAGACGGACTCCGGATCTTCATACAGCATGTATCTGTCAACAGCGTCCTGTGTGAGCAATTCTCAATGTGCAGTGCCCATAAACACTTACTAAGTTCCCAGACGGCGCACCGTCTATAACTGATGTCATAGTTATCTCGGTATTGGGTGCGAATTTCATTGGCTCGGTTGTCAACGAGTGCTGACTGAAGGAGTTCATTGGGTAGCTACTGTCTTCTGTCTGTTGTTCACGTCCGGCTAGCTCGACTTGTATTCTCCTTTGATTCTTGAATTGAATGTTAGTGGTGTCCCGAGACGTCTCGTACGAAACGCTCCATGAATCGTTACGTCGAGAGCCATCGGTAAGGCCGACCAGCACAATGATCAGCAACGGAGACATCGCCTAGAATCAGTACCGGCCGGTCAGTCGTATTGGACACGACTTGCGATTGTATGCATGCTCTACTCACGACAACCTGCACTGTAGTGTCCGCAATGAAGTAGATGACCGGGGATTTGGCCTCGTACAGCGCCAGCTCCAAGGTTTGCATTACCGCTGCAAACGAGGCGCTCTCCACAATCACGACGATGATCCGCCAGTACATGCGCGTCATCTCTGAATTCGACCTTCGTACCTCGCGGGTCACGAACCATATGCGAAACGCGATGAGGACGGTAGCCGTGACGTTCATTGTCAGCGACAGAGCTAGCTGGGCCGTTCCCCACCTAGCAAGCCGCTGAAGGAAGATACTTTGGCCGGGAACAACGAGAGATTCGTAGACTGCCGCCTGAAATGACGAAAGGTAAGACCCGTGGCTTGATTCCAAGCGGGTTAGAGTCGAGACCACCTACAGAGGTACCTGATGCTAGTGTAGGTTGTCAGTTTGTCATGATCCATGCGTCGAAACCAAAACATGTTACATACTGAATACGCCGGCACAGAGCAAGGCAGGAAGAACAGCTACCTTCCAATTTCGCTCCCATACCATGTAAACTCTCCAGGTCTAGGTATCGCAAAGGAGCAACTATGAGTGTACCGCGAGTTGTAGCGGAATGAAAGGTCGGCGCACTATAAGTACATCCGAGAATAAGTTCTGGGAGCGTGAAACGAACTGCATCAGTAAATCGTCGGCGATCCCCTGAAGAAGACGATACCCACAACAATAACAACAAGAAACTGCTTTGCAATATTAGACTTGACCGTGATATCCAGCAAGTATAGCGTCATCGCCTGCTTGGTCGGCGGATTGACATAACCGTCGACCAGCCGTCGAACGTTCACACTCATGTGTGCCGTGGCGGCTAGGAACCTGAGTGAGGCTATGAGCAGAGCGTACTACAAGCGAAGTCAATTCACGAGAACTCACAAGGCTGAAGACAGGAATATAAGAATTTTGTTCCCCTTACGCCCTCTGCTTCGGCTACGAAGGATTGTAACATATAGACATAGAAAGAATACAACAACATTGATGCCTAAATTGAGATTCAGCGAGACAAACGCTAGGACGGACAAGTATGACTGACCGTAGAAAAGAGATTCCATCCATATCGATATGATCACTGAGAGGTTCGGAGAGACGGTGAGGGCCATCCTCTGATAAGGATCAGAGAACGGCGGATGGACTTCGAAGATCGAAAGCCCCGGACATCCTGTACTTATGGCGGCCTTACCGCCCAAAGAGTAGAGGTTGCGCCACAGGGCCTAGGATTACGGTACGAAACTGTGGCACTATCACTTATGTATGCATACCAGGGGATGAGCCCGTCATACGAGATGCTATGAAACAGACACCTCCGGGACTTGAACCGCTTGGCGTTCTTGTAGAGGGCTAAGCTGGCTCTGAATGGCGAAGGACAGCGCGCTGCGGGAAGACCTGTGTTGAGCGATAATCCGGTGTTCGCTCCGTAGTACTGCAGCTTACCACTTTCGGAGACTCTGGCGTCAGACTTGGAGTAGCAACGTGTTATCCACTGGAACGACACCGAGAGCCATCTCAAGGACAAGTTGAAGTCGACAATACTATTATCCGAGGATCTCTTAGTACCATTTTGACTGGATGTCGTCTGTTGACCGGACGGTTGAAAGTCAGCTCGCTCTTGACTTGACTTGACAGCTATGTTTCAACTGTATGATTGGGTTTCACGGCATACCGGCAGTGCTAAAGTATCCAAATTCTATTTGTGAGTAAGGTTACTATTTGAACGGCGTTTGTGACTTGCCTACATCGAGACGTCAAAGTTGATGGTCGCGGATCAAACAAGAGAAGCTCTTGTACGTGCGAAGCAAGGGCTTAATACATGTCCGACTGGAAGGATTGAATCAAGATTGAATGTCATATTCATTCCGTGATCTGTGGGTTAGGATGATCGTGGATTTTGCTGCCCTACATTGCGGAGATGAAAGATGAATCAGAGATGTGAACCGAGCTCCGTTGAGCTGTCTTACTGGCTTGCCAATGGCACGCCAGCAGTCATATCGAGATGTGGGAGGTGATCGCTCCGAGTGAATTGACAGCGGTGCAACCTGCGATTTCAAGACAATGATTGTAATTGCATGACATCCTTTTGTAACCGATATAGCATAATCGGTAGGACCTTACGACGCTTCTGGGCTATCTTGCTCCTGAAGTGACAGACAGATATCACGATGCCCTGCTTTCCAATCACTGACAATCCTGATCAATGATCAAAAACACATTCGAGACTCATGAATAACCTACATTGCCTGGCACCTTTCGTTACAATAGAGCACGCGCCAGCAACCTTTGCACACGCGGAAATTCGAGTGCAGAGGAGGGTCTACCTCAGAACAAGCACAAGCCCTTGCGAAACAACATCGAGGAATTTTCCAATATTGTCGGCTCCTGTAGGGATCTGAAGGAAGTCGGTCCCAGAATACACCGTCGGTGTCTTCCAAGCGACAAAGAAACCCAAGCCGACGCCACGTATTGATTCCTGTATTCTTCAACTCCTCCTGAGCCGGACTCTGTGGTACGATTGCTCGTAGATTCTTCAGTGTACTACGCCACACACGCGCCATGACATTGAACAGATCGTCGAATCCTTCAGCGTGAGTGGCTGAGCCACGATCACGTAGACTTTCTACGAGCGGAGCCTCAATGAGCTTGAGGAGGTCCACTACCGTTTGTACCATTTCTGTAAGACGTTGGTCGAAATGATCATTTCTTCGGATTCGTGCGTGTACCACATACCTATCCATCCAGACGCCATGTCACGTATGTATGTTACGAGAGCGATGCCCAAAATCGACACAAAATCGAGGTCTGCAGCATACGATGTTATCTGTTCGTTGGCGGCTTCCGGGGCAACTTGTAACATGACTCTACGACAGGATCTGTGAGCACCGTACGACTCTGAAACCCATCGGACCACTTACCGGAAGGCAGGTAGAAAGGCACTGAGGTATGCAAGTGGTCTCAGTGAAGAGCTACACATCTGCCGGTGAAACCACATAAGATAGCTCGGAACGAGACCCTCGCCTTCCGATAAATTCATGAACACCAGTGAATCGGGTTTTGCCAGTATGGTCAATGAGGAAATTTGGCAAAGGTTGAGTGCGTCCCGCCCCGTCATCTTTTCATCTTGTAATAGACAGAATATTTTGCTCCATAGAAGCCGGGCATGGTCGTCCGTCTCGAAATGATTGAAATAGTTCGCCACGAAAGCCTGGATTCCATCAAAATCCTTCTCCATGAAGGATCGTAGACACCGTAACGTGTGAGATATTCGATATTCGTCATCAGTGAATGCCAGCTGGTATAGAAGAAAGTGACTGGCGTGCATGGATAGCGGGGGCATCTCACGGCTACAATTTCATTGAGAATGAGCGTTATCCCCATTACATACGCTGGACTCACAAATATGTCCAGAAAACGCTGAGAAGCCAGATAAGAGACAAGGTCGCAAACATCGAGAATGAGGTGGGACCATCGTCCGTGCTTTCTTCTTCCGAATAGCTTATAAGATCACAGAGAGATCGTTTCTCCCATAGGAAACGGTAGAAATCTGCACGTTTTTCGTAGAGTTCACGGACGCACTCAGTGTCTTCATGTGCGCGTCCGGCCTTGAAGAGTTGCCGAATGCATCCCCAAAGCATGCAGAGAATCTTCAGCCCATACGACACACCCTGTGGCGAGAAGATCCGCAGAGACGACCCAATGAAGCGAGTCAGTTGCGCCTGGAGAATGATCAAAACGTGAGAACTGCATACCGTGGATGACAAGCTCTCGTCTTCGTCATTGAACATACCAGGCTCGAGAATTATTCCGAGAAGAACTCGCATGAGTCCGGTGCGCTTGAAGACTGTCCACTGAAAAGGAGGGACTTCGCTGGGTGTCAAGAAAGGCGACAGATATTGCAGAAAATAGTGAAACTCCGGAAGTCTCTGGCGATGTAGATATAGACTCCATTGGGCAACATGATGAGGTTCATGCTCGAGAACTTCCGCCCAGTCAATGGACGATATAAGCGGGGTTCCGTCTGAGTGGAGACCACTGGCAAACGCAGTGGGTGGGGGATTGGGGTCATAAGCATTTAGCAGGGCATTCGTGATCATGAGTGGCTGAGTCGCAAGTGTCACTGTCACAGCAGTCGACTCTTCTCTTTCGGACATCTAAAGACATGAGATTCACGAATATGTCATACACGTATGCACTCACCATTTTACTAAGGAGTCGAAATCGGAAGGTACAAGAAGAGCAGACGAGCTCGGTGCATGGATCAGTGATGACGAGTCTGAGGCGCGTCGACTCGCTATCGTTACGCGACCGGTCTTCAGCGCTTCAGTTGACGCTTACCCGTAGTTACCCGTAGACCGTGACGAATCTGCGCTCAGTGTTGCATCGTACTAATCCCCGTCAGCAATTGCACTCTGCTATTCCTCTTAATTTTTTCGCATACGGTCTACACTGAAGGAGAGTGAACATGCGTTTTCAAATGAGACTCTAGCAGAGCGAGGTAGCTCTGGTTTGAATCATCTCATGAACGCAGAGTCCC
Source organism: Steccherinum ochraceum (assembly GCA_004332605.1). Lineage (NCBI taxonomy): Eukaryota > Fungi > Basidiomycota > Agaricomycetes > Polyporales > Steccherinaceae > Steccherinum > Steccherinum ochraceum. The sequence goes on from RWJN01000022.1 coordinate 129,576, forward strand.
ACTCTTGCACTGCTACACCAATGCCACACACTTACGGAGAGAAAAAGGTAATCAATATCCTGCAGGTATATCATTAATCATGAAGTAAGCGGAGTAAAGCTCTACACTATGGTACTTTATGTGCATGAATGGGGGGCTGAATCCAAATCTAGCCCTCAAATACATATAAGTAGCGAGCTCGGACGAGGTGGCGATGTAGGTACGTCTATCATCGGCTCTACCCACCCAGCGGGTATCACCACCATCGAATCTCGGTCCACATGAGAGGAAGGAAGACGATGCACGCCGTGTAGAACTGTGAACGACAATCGTTAGAAAACAGATACCTTCATTAGCACAGCAAAACTACGCACGCAAGCGAAACTCTTCGCCACCAGCGCTGGGTATTCCGCAACGCTCGGTCGGACGAGGACAAGTTTCTCGGAGCCTTCTGACACTGGCCGGAGACGCGGGTGTGTGAAGAGGACCCAGATGGAGTAAAAGGCGACGGCGAAGAAGTGGCGGAAGAGGAGGAAGGGAGAATCGGCGACGCTGTACACGGGAAGTAAATGATCAGTAACGGAAACTACCAAAGATGGAGAGGAAGGGAAGACTAACCCGGCGAGAAGGGAAACGGGACCATTGATGCAGTCGCCGCCGAGTTCGAAGTATTTGAAGCAGCCTGTTCGGAGGACTTCGAGGTTCTCATCTGAGGGAAACGCTGGAATCAACATAACAGAACCAGTGTAGATGCAGAAAGCACGCGCACCATCAGCACCAAACAAGTCATACAGCGCGACGCTCAGAATATTGATTGTCGCTGCGAGGGGTTTTCTCCTCCAATGCCACTTATGCAACACTTTCGAGATCGCTTTCCAGTCCTCAAAGTCGCCCACTTTCGACAGGAGATTCCTGAGAAGGACAACGTCGCCGAATGCGACGGTCATGCCACCGCCCGTAAGAGGATGCCGCATATTCCAAGCGTCGCCGAGAAGGAGAACACCTTCTTTGGTCGATTGCCCACCCTGCTCGGCGGGCGGGAGGAAGGAGTTGGGCATACGGCGCAAGCGATCCTTTTCGAGGGCTCTGTGGAGGGCTAGGTGTGTGGAGGAGGGAAGTTGGGGGAGAATATCATTGAGAACGACTTCCTGTTGGTTACATGAGTATGAAAGCATAAAATAGCATGTAGAAGCGTACCTTGATATCTGCTGGCAGTGGAGGTTTGATGTCCAGAAGAATACGTGTGTCGTGTTCACCAATTTGGTACATGAGAACAGGACCGTGTCCCTTTACAAGGCACACAGTTCCGCAGTTCTTGATAGGCAGTTCCACGTCCTCCAAGATAGCACCAGCGAAGTAGCTCCGCAGTGCAGGTTTGACACCAGTGGTACCCATGACCGTCGTCCTGAAATTTGAAAAGCACCCGTCCGCCACGACCGTCAAGTCTGCGAAGAACGCCTCTTTCTCCACCGCGCCGTCTCCTTTCCTCGTCGCACGGACACCCAGCACACGTCCCGTCACTGGACACTCGATCAACTCGGACACACTCGCCTCAATCACCTCCACGCACGCCGCCGCCATCGCCTTCTTCCGCAACGCCTGGATGAATCGGCCGTGGTGGAAACTTCGTCCCTCCGCATTCCCAGGGTAAGGTATGTGCACAGGCTTGCCATTTAGAATTACTGCGTAACCATGGACGGGAATCGCGTCGATGCCTTCTGTGCATTCCTCCAAGCCGAGGTCCTTGAGCGCGGCCATACCACCGGGCTGAAGGAGTTCACCGACGATGCGGTCAGGCTCCGCGAGGGAGCGTTCGAGGAGGCAGACGCGTAGGGGATGCTTGCGTTTGCTAGAGATGGTGTCGAGAGCATGTGCGAGGGCGGAGCCGGCGACGCCTGCGCCGACGATGACGATGTCGTAGGTGGTAGACCACATGTTGCTGGAGGATGAAGAGGACTCGGCCATGGTGGTGGGCTCAGGTTTAATGGAAGACAGAAGGAGGGCTGGGGGATGGCTCTGGCCCGCTCGACGCTGGCCTCGACGGGGAGCACAGCAGCCTGGATGTCGGGAAGAGGGTCGAGGACGTCGTCGTCCCATTTCGCGTCACACCATATACAATTTCTATAAAGCTCTTGCCACGTGGCATGTGATATCCCCAGAACGCGATCGACAGATCTCTGATCTTTCCGGCGTCTGTATGCCATTGCCATCTATCCACCCTTTCGACCCTTGACATTAGACATGGTCGACATCTGTAGACTGTATGGTATGTCGGGCAGATCTGTTTGCATAGCCTAATGCTTTGCGTCGCGGTCAATGGTAACATTGCACTATCATTCACTGAAGTACTGCACACCAAGTATTGCCGCGCGGAGACGGCCAGGAGTCATCACAGTCATGTCATCCGTTCATCATCGAGGTCAACAATCTTCAATAATTCCCATGCTCCATGCTTGGTGCACTTGGTGCTCCCTCCAGGCTCCCTCTCTCAGGCTCTGTCTAGTCCTTGTCTTCGTCCGGATTTGTCGGTCTGACAGTCCAATTGGTGACTTATGATTTCATCTTCTACGTCTGTCACTTTGAACTTACAAAACCTTGAACGTATCAGAACAGTTGTTGGACTTCGCGCGACTCAATTTTCAAGTATCTCGCTGGTTCATCCCAATGCCCAACACAATCCATGACGCCGAACGTAAGGCCCCTTCGACCGCGTTCGCCCGGTTGTTCTTGCCAGATGGCACACCCTTGAATTTCTCTATCCAATGGGATGCAGTGGTCGCCGAAGAACCTTCCCAAATCACCAAATGGATCGAGCATTTGTATCGACGGAAGGACCCCGAAGTCTCCAACCTCCTAGGTTACTTGACACGCGCTGTGTACACTCGAAGTGCCTCTTCCTTCTGGATTATCCGTAGCACCGATGTTCTTGGAGTTCTCGTCGATATTCTCCTTGAACCTAGTATGTTCACAGATACCAACTTGAGCTTGAACGGCAAGGCCTCGAGGGTGAAGCTCTCACCTTATGCCAGCTTTTTCAAATGTGACTAACTACTAGTTCATCGCAGGCTGACTATGTCGGTATCCAGGTTCTCTATCCATTGTGTTCATGTATACGAGCTCTTGCTGAAAGCGGCTGTGTCCGAGTCGCTACCGATGCTTCTTGTGTTCGTGCACTCTACGCTAGAGCCGCGAATTTGTTTCGGTTTCTTTGGGAGAAGCGGCACCTCAGCGAGAGATATTTTTTCCCGACAGAGAGTTGTGATGGCATGAACACTTTTCCGTTCTTGGCCGTCCCATGTCTCTTACATCTCCTGGCAATTTTCTCTCAACATCGGTGAGTACCGCAGTCCGTAGTGTCATCGTGTTCATGGAGTAGTCAATCATAAATATGCAGCCTCGACACCACTCCGCTGTTGATGAGCGCCGCTCATTCTCTCCTCTACCAAGTAGTCTATACGCCGACGATCCATCATCACCAGACAACGGAAATCATAGGCTGGCTGTCGAATTATATGAGCAAATATGACCTCCCAGGCGACAAGTCTACGACGACTGCTTACTTCAAACATTTCAGTGACGCCGATGACCATCCGCGCCGTCTTCTAAATCGTTTAATCGCGATGCTGTACAACGAAAATTTTGTAGGCCAACTCGGACTCGAAGTGGGGCATCTATGCGCGGAAGTGTTTGGCCGAGGACCCAAGTCACTTGCGTCCATTGACTTGCCTGCAGGACAACGCCTAGTGCCAGGCTACCTCGTTTGGTTTCATCGACAGATGTGCACCATCCCTCCCGCTCAGCTCATCAGCATATCCAGCGGTCTGGTCGACATTGTGATATCGACGTTCGCGTGAGTACGCTCACGATTTATTTCGTCAAATGCATGCTCATATGATGTAGAAAGCTGGTGATTGCGGCACCAGATGTAATCCGAACGGACATCTCATTGCACGCCGGCAGCCACGATCTCATGTCAATCTTGGCCGTGGGTTCAGTACTTGCTGTTAAAGCTGCTGATATGAGTGAAGCTATTGAACGTATGTCACTTGATCCGCTCCGCGACATACATACCTTTTGTCAGACCAGAGACACCCCTCGACTTACCTTCATCCTGCAGAGACCATCGTCTTCCTCCTCAATATCGTTCAAAGATCACTACTCCAGCCTCCAGCGCAGCGTGCATCCCAGATCGACTATGCTTCAATGTACAATGCAGTGCGGAAAGCGTTGGCGCGGGTATGGTGCGACACCATGAACGATCTCCGAGCCGTGCTACTCCAGAATACATCCTCGCGAGGTTCGGCACAGCGGCTCTTCAATGAGTGGCGCGACATGGGTCGCTTGTTCTCCTTTCGAGAGAATATCAATGTCTTCGTGACCCAGAAACCGTCGGATCCCAGTAATCTCTTGCGGTACTGGAAGATACCAAAACGCTGCTTTGCAAACTCTTGCGCGTGCTCCGTCGTTTCACCGGCGCTGCACTCGCATTTCCGTGCATGCAAGGGCTGTTGGCGTGTACTGTATTGCAATGCGAATTGCCAGAAAGCGTAAGCGATTCATGCTTATTTTGGCTCGATTTCTGATTCGTCTCTCAGCGATTGGAAGGCCGGACATCGTAGCATTTGCTTGTCACTGCGGGTACAGGACCACTTGAAGGCAAACTCGGCAGGGTAGCTACAGTGTGCCAACAATGCCACTGTGGCAAATTACCGCCTATTACTCTTCGTGATTCAATCGCTCTAGATGTGATGTCACGTCGAGTTCACTGCGATTGAGTTTGAAGCAGAACTGATCGTATACCTCTTGAAACTCTTGTTCCTTTTCTTCCAATTGTTGTGTATTCGAATCCGACTTCAGACTGATGTTGTACGCATTATAGCCTTGTACTCTTCCTCGTATCATTATATACGTTGTTTCTATTCCACGTACAGAATACTCCATCACTGTTCCTTGCCACAAATCCTTTGCCATGTAGAGTAAATACAAATCTCATGTACAGATTCATAATCCAAGGTAGAATCCCAAATGCGTCTAAGTATCATGTATAAGCAATACCCTCAACACCTCACTTCCCACTCTCTCCTCAACACCTCCAACCACGCCATCACAAAGTACAACACTCCCGCTGGAAGAGCGCACTTCGCGCCCACCGCCGCCCAATCCCACTTCCGATGTCGCCCCATCTTCATCCGTTCCCGCTCTCGCTCTCCTGCGGGTCCATTCGCTGCTTCCCGCTCGCGTTCTCGTCGAGACGCACAGAACTCGGGGTTGTGTGAGGGATGGTGTGTGTGGTGAGGCGCAATGATGATGTTGGATGTGACCCACATCTGGACGCTACGGCTGCAGCACGTCGTGGTCGCAATGGCGGCCCAGCAGATGAGGGGTCGTTTGGGGTGGTCGAGGATCGTGAGGGTGAGTTGTGTTGCTGGCCAACATATGGCTATAAGCGGTTTGTGAGTCGTGCAACGAAAATGAGAGGATTTGAGCGGTACCTTGTAACGCGAGGAGGCGGATAAGGGTGGGTAAAGGAGAGTAGTAGACTCGCCAACGTTTGAGCAGGCCGGAAGTCATCATGAGACATTGCCATCCCGTCAATATGGACTCACGGCAAAAAAATGAGCTCCAGCGAGGATACACGCGACTAGACACTCACCCATAACGCGCTGACGAAATACTCGACCCTCCACCAGAACGAATCACCGGGCGGAAAGAAGACGTGGTAGAGGTTGTACATGGTGCCGAAGACGGCGGGGACGATGGAGAGCAGGCGAGAGAGTTCCCATAGGAGCGGAAGATATGGTTTGAGCGGCGACGGTACGGGGGCTTGTGCGGAGGACGACAGCGACGAGAGGAACGGGAGCGACGATGCGGAGGGGTTGATGCGCGCTGTGGGAAGGTGGCGGGGCTGCGAGAGAAGTCGTTAGCCGTGCGGGGAAGGGAAGCGAGTAGTGGCAATCCGATCGTCCGTGCCAGAAAACGACGCCACTGCAGGGATACGCGACGAAAAGGTCTAAAAAGCGTACACTCACCGATTCTTCGCCTTCTGTCTCCGTCTCCCCTGCACCAATCACTCCCAACGCAGTCGAGATAGGCCGCATCCTCCCCTCATCCGCTCTTCCTTTGCCCTTTCCCAACAGCCTGGCCCGCAAAGTTCCTGCCAACGTTGGTTGTGACGAAGTGTAGATCACCGTATCTTCAGACATGGACGCATCCGCATCGGTATCCGGATCGTCCGAGGTATCGGCGTGGTGAGAGTACGTGTGTCGAGCCGCGCGCTGTGGTGGATGAAGGGTCGACGAGGAGGGTATACGGGACGAACTGCTGGAATGCGGATACTGGTGCAATGGAGCAGGTGACTGTGGTGGAGAATGCAGATGTGGTGACGACGCAGCTCGTTTGAAGAGAAAGGGCGAGTTTGGGTCGGTTTCGGGCGGGGTCAATGAGTACGGCGGCGGACTTCCTGGTGGCCCAGGACTTCGCGATCTGGGCGTCGCTTGGCCACTCGTACTGCCAGAAGGCTCATACGAAGCAGCAATTGTGAACTGGGCGCGAGGAAGGGCCGCCCCACTGCCGTTGTTGTAGATCATGAAGGGCGATGTGAGGTAACCGGCCGAATTCGAGCGTCCGTGCTGCCGTGAGTGACTGTGTCGCCTCGTCACGAAGTGTGCTGGACGTGGGGTATTGGGTCCGGACTGGGCGCGAGGACGCTGTCGGGGCGGGGTTGGAGGGGTGATTGAACGAGAGCGCGAATACCCGTGAATCGGCGGACGGTCCGAGTCGTCAGAGCTGTCTGGAGACGACGCGACGAACGGGATGGAGGAAGGCGGTAGCGGAGTAAAGACAAGCGCAAGAGCGGACGCTGAAGCAGATCTGCGGGCATGGTGGTCAGTGCGTTCGGCAGTCGTCGTCGTCGTCGTCGTGCTCGCCGCCATGGATGAGAAGGGGAATCAGAAAAGAGCGAACTCACATTGGCTGGCTGTTTATTGGAATGCGAACCCGCGCAATACGCAACGATCGCGCGTCTTCGACGACGTCACCCCCGAGACTAAGGATAGCACCCAGAGCGGGTCGATTTGCGATTGTGGGGAGGATAAGGAGGCCGAACGAAGCTAAGAATGTCGTTCGCAGCCACCGACGCGTTTTGCTCAGGAGCTTGATCGCAAGTCACGTGCGCGTTTCCCGTATCGACCACTCAGATCGATTTCTGCGCTGTTCAGTGTGCTGGGAAGACAGAGGAGGTCGAGAAGACGAGAAGAAGCCCAGGGAGGTCTTCCAGCTTTTGAACCTTTCCAACAGGTCCGTTTCTTGTCCGTTTTCTCGCCTCCAACGCTCTCTTTGGCTCTCACCGGCAAATTCCGTCGCGGGTTATCTCAGGCGCTTCACCGATGATCTGCTCGGCATCATTTCATTTTCGAAACTCTCATGCACGGATTGGCTATCTGAGTTCAAACAGCCACCACTGACTCACTTCTGTCGCGCTGGTCGATATCTTTGAAACCTCTTCTTTTTCTTCGACTCAGTCGCAAAAGCCAAGAGGTCCCTCATGGCGGAAGCATCGGTTTTCTCAACCTCTGGCGAAGACGCCATCACACGTACTCTGGACGTGCACGAAGAAGGTCCCAGTAATCACTCGGAACGCGACTTGTTGGCATACTACGAGATCGGGCGGACGGTGGACGAGATTGTGAAGGGAGGATACAAAAGGGTATGTCAGCTTGATCTTCTTACTTGTGAGAACGTACATCGTGAACTCTGTGTTCCCAGGTTGCCTTGCAATTTCCGGACGAGCTCCTTCACGATTCCGTGCCCATCTATCGCCTGCTGAGGGCCAAACTCGGCGCCGCTGCACAGTCAACGGAGCTCTACGTCCTGGCAGATACGTCGTATGGCAGGTACGTCTGTGTGGGATCCCGATCTCGTTCAGGCTTAGACTTCCTCGGTCACTGACTTTCACCTTTAATTTTGATCGACGCCTTCGTTCTCCGGGTTATGTGTGCGATAGCTGCTGTGTAGACGAAGTTGCAGCGCAGCATGTCGATGCAGACGCGATGGTACACTATGGACACGCATGTATGAGTCAGTGCGTGTTTCTTTGCTGACTCACCGACGAGACCTGCTCACTTCCGTCACCACGTGTGCAGAACGTCAAGACTACCAGTGATTTATGTATTCGGGAGGAAAGATATCGATACAGACGAATGTGTGCGACAGATCTCGGAGTGTCTGTCCGCTGCGGAGCGTCAACATGAAACGATATTGCTAAAAGTGGATGTAGCGTACGCACATGCTGCTGGTACGTATTTACATCGTCGAGAGACTGCTGTCGCCCAGAGCTCACCATATGCTAGATCGTATCGTCTCCGAATTACGCAGCAGCTTGTCTGCAAGAACACGACTCGAATTCAAATCACTACCTCTCAAAGTCGAACCTGAGAGAGCGGATTCGGTACAAAAGCCTGCAGCGGACGAAACCGGAGACGCTGTCAGTCAAACACACTACGATGCTGTCCTGTATGTCGGCGGGGAAAGTCTGGCATTAACCAACTTGCTCATGACACATGCATCTGCTGAGGTTCGTTCACCATAACCTGTCTCTTGTGTTCAGCCGATCAACCAGATTACTTGAGCAGGTGTACTCGTACGACCCATCGACCAGCACCGCACGAGTGGAATCCGTAAAGACGAACAAGCTCCTAATGCGGCGCTACGCTATCGTTCAACGCGCCCGCGACGCCGATGTATTCGGGATTCTTGTGGGAACGTTGGGCGTAGGTACGCTCCGTGCTCGTCTATGCAACGAGCAACTTATTCATGCATGCGTTATCAGCATCGTATCTTCCACTCATATCTCACATTCGCATGGCGCTGAAGCGGGCACAGAAGAAAAGCTATACCATAAGCGTAGGCAAGCTCAACCCCGCCAAATTGGCGAACTTCTTGGAGATCGAGTGTTTTGTGATCGTGGCGTGTCCGGAGAATAGCGTAGTTGAGGCCAAGGTAGGTTACCACACTCCCTCAGCGTGGACAAACTGTGTTGACTCTTACGTTGATGAAAATAGGAATTTCTGCGGCCGATTGTGACCCCGTATGAACTCGAGATTGCGCTGCAGTCTGAGCCGGAATGGACGGGGAAGTACGTGCTGGACTTCAAGGAGATCTTGTCTTCTTCACAACAGCAAAAACAGCAAGATGGTACGTCGGCCTGTAAGTTCTGTTACCATATTCCGAGACTGATGGTACCGTCACCGTGTTCAGTTCAGAGCGGAGAAGATGGTACAGAGCCTGAGGATACAGATCAACCCATCTTCTCTCTCGTAACTGGAAAATATCGCCATGCGAAACGATACGGAGGTACCTCTTATCTTACTCTAGCGTTTCTCTCAATCATATGCTTAACATTCCTTCCTTTCCAAGGTCCAGATACAACCACGTCGCCCACCGACTCCTCCTCCCCTTCATCAGCACTCACTCTCCGAAATCAGGACACTGCGCTCTCCGTCCTCTCTGACAGCGCCTCCGCACAGTTCTTGCAGAATCGGACGTTCCGCGGGCTGGAGACACGCTTGGGAGAAGACGCGCCGAGCGTCCTCGAACAAGGGAGGAGCGGGATTGCGAGAGGGTACGGCGATGATCATCGACCTGTGTAAACATGAGCGTGATCATCAGTGAAAGTCTTGAGGAAACTTTGTGAGGACTCAGAGCGGCGAAGGTCAGGGATTGAAGAGTCCATAAGAAGTATATCTCCGTATGTAGGTAGTAGAGAGGATACGATATGCAGGCTAATTTTCGGAGTGACTGGAGTCTGGAGACTCCAGAGAGCGCCACAGTACTCAAGCGCTCATTGCACAGCCACATACATGGCAGCGTCACGACGCCGCAGACGCTCTTGATCGCGAACCACCACTTCACCCTCCATTCACGCGACTTTTCTAAAACGACGTTCGCCCCGTTCACGTCATTGACGAAAGTCGTCTGTGGCCTGCAAACTTTCGCTGACCCATACGCTCTGCTTCTCGGAGGCTGCTATACCTGCGGAGACAGTCTGAGTCCATTCATCATCCCGATTCCAATCGCCCATCACTCAGACAAAAACACGATACAGACAGATCTCAAGAGCCGTGAACGAGTACGACGAAAGAATTATCGTAGCTGTACGGATCCAAGAACGCATCAATGCTTGCTTCGCTCGCTCCGAGGACCGTCCCCTTCTCCCTGTTCTTGGTTCGACGAAACCAACGCCTAACGCGGCCATCGAGAATGAAGCAATCACCGAAGTTTTCTGCTCAACACCGGATATACTTTTAGTGTGGGTATATGCGATTCTTTCTTGCGCTAGACATTCTCTTTAGCTGATAGGTTGGCTATATGTAGAGACGTGCATCTAGGTCATCCACAGTATCTATCTCTGCCGCCGAAAAGGAGGGCGGTCTCATTCCGGAATTGATAAACGGGGCGAAGTGCGTTATTCTTCTATTGTATCTGCCGAGGTTGCTCAAGGACACCTTCAGTTGATCGCGAGACCCAACGACGTTGCCCTGCACGCAGACTCGGACTCGACACGCTCCTGTCAACCATCTTCATTTTTCATCAAGAATCCTTGGATTCAGTGGTAATACAGTCAAGACTACGTCCTCCTTACGCTGCCCCGACCATGTTCCTAACGGTGCTCTTCAAAGGTGCTCCCGACGTGCTCCACGATGAGGGAGCGCATTCAGCCTAAAGACGTTGGCTACCCCGAACGGTTTCCGATGCTCTACAACCCACTTCTGGCACACGCTACGCCAGCTCAGTGCAGCCGTCTACTCAAGCGCGTTTGGAGCGGACAGAGGAGGACGAACCCATGAATCGCTGTTTTCGCCTTCGGGTGCTTGGCGACAACGACGCCGGAGACGAATAACTGGAGAATAATACTTCCAATATTCCAATAAACTTTAAGGTCTGCTCTCTTGATCTCTTATGTTCTTTGAATTGACGTTCAGCTGTTTTGCTCGAGTCTTGCTTCTGAAGCTACTACTAGTCGCGTTCTCGTTTGGGCGCCAAAGACTGTTTTGCAATGCAAAAGTGTTTTGTGCCGAACTGCCGAACGGCGACAATGACGTCACCATGGGCGTCAAAAACACTTTTGCATTGCGAAAGCGTTTTGCTCAGAGGGCCTCCGTCTCTCGCCAGTCCTCGCTCTCCCACTCGTCGTCGCTGTCATGTGTCTCGTCTCGTGGAAAGAAATAGGCACCTCATGCCCATATATTGGGCGGCAGTTGGATGGACATGGTACGGATGATACATCCACAGTGCAGTTGGCCCGCGTTCTCGTTGAGATTGAACATCGCAAAATAGCCAAATTCAAGTATATACTGAATAGATCTTGTTTTACTGCAATTTTCTTGTGTCGGAGTAAAGTCTGTGTCCGATGAGGACCTGTTTGGGCCGCATCCCACTCCAACCCTTTGATAGGATGGTGTTTTGTTATACATGTCAAATTTCAGAACGCTGCATAGCATCAACAGCCATGACTCTCAAACGCGACTGTCTGATTACCTGAACGGCCCCTCATCCTGTCCAAGAGATGAGCAGATCGATCGATGCCCAGCTTCCCAGTACCTGCCACAAACGCTATTAGGGTTGACAGCACCATGACGATTGGTATGGGCAACATACCTTGTCTGACAAATCGCGTTGCAATATAGTACACGCCAGCAACCTTTGCATACAAAGAACTGCGAATGCACAGGAGGAGAAACAATAGAACACGAGCAAGCTTTAGCGGAGCACCGCTTTGGAATCTTCCAATACCGTGAATCGTTGCGGGGATCCGAGGGCTGGAGTCGAACGGATGAGATGTTGGTGTTCTCCTTCAGGTAGAAAAGGCCCCCAAAGTCATGCCATGCCATGAGAAGCTTCACTTTCAACTCTCCATGGCCCGGATACCGTGGTCGGAAAGCTCGTAGGTCACGCATGGTGTCGTACCATACTCGTGTAGTCGCTTTCTTCACGCTGTTGTACGCTGATGCAGAACCGAGATCACGATGTTGCATGTGTGGCCACTTGATAATATCGAGGAGATGCGTGCTCATGCCTACTACTCGCGAACGAGGAGAATTTAGCGTTATCCCTCACAGATGTTGCGGCTTGACATAACGGACCAACAAACTTGGCACCGTTTTCTTCGTCATCTTCAACGGCCACTGAGGCTGTGGCCAAGATCGATATCAGATCGAGACTTCCGGCGTATAATGAAATTTCTGGTTCAATTACATCCGGCGCATATCGCGAAAGATCTCTGCGTTACAGCCTGGGTGTAAGCGCAAACCCACTGAATTAAAAAACCAACCATGCTCACGTCAACGTCTTCAATACGATCCTGGCGAGTGTAAGGTCTATATCTTCAGCCTCGATCAAAGCAATTTGAGTCGTGCATATCTGCCGATGGAACCAGATGAGATGACTTGGTACCAAGCCTTCTCCTGCTGGAAAGTAAATGGTTGCGATTGATCTCGGTCCTCGACGGATCAGCTCTTGACAAACAATAGCCAAGTCAAACGCAACTAGGAGCCTCCCGTGTATGCCTTCATCTCGCAGAAGATTGGTCAGGCGTCGGAAGAGGCGACGTGGATGATCATCGGCGTCGCTGAAATGTTCGAAGTAGGCTTTCGTGATCGTCCATTCGCCTGTCAGTGACTCCTTGCGAAGACGATCTCCCAACCACAGCAAAGGTTTCGCAAAATGCGCTGCCGGATCGGCCAGTTGGTAAATAAGGGTGTGAGCGGCACTTGTCAACAGCATGTTGGTATCGAGACTGCAAAACTATGTGAATATCCACTTCGAACCAGTTCATACGGCCAAGGAAACTCACCCATACTGAGAGAAAATCTCTAGGAGGCCAAGTACGCATGGAATGACCATTATCGAGAACATGTTCCGATCGGTGAATGTTCTTGCTTCATCGAACAAATGTATGTCGCTGAGGTACCGTTTTTCCCATAACAATTGAAAGAAATTTATGGATCTGTCATGAATTGCGCGGACACAAGGCGAGTCTTCAGAGACATGACCAGTCTTTGAAAGAGCCCATATAGACGACTGCAATGCGAACAGGAGTTTCAACCCGTACGTGTTGCCCTATAACGTGAAACAACCAGAGAGAAAGAGTTAGTGAGCTACATTCAGATACATTCTAACGTAGGACGAGTCTCACCGTACCAGGGGCGTCGCTCATTTTATCGCTGTCTGTGAACATATCGGGTTCAAGCAGAACATCTAGGAGATATTCTATAAGACCAGATCTCCGATAGACTTTCCATTGCGAGTAAGAGGGTTCCGTGTATGTCAAAGTGCCCAGGAGAAGTGAAATGTCGTCGGTAGTAGTGTTCTTCTGCCTATGCAAATACACAATCCATCGAGTGACTTGATCCGGCTCGTGAAGCAAAACTGATTCCCAATGGATAGAAGAGATCAATGGGGTCCCGTCCCGTCGGAATTGACTAGCAAACGATGTCGGAGGAGGGTTGCTACTTTCATCTGCCATTCGTAATGCCCGCAGATTGCCTATAAGTAGTAGAAGCGAGGACTGCTTCAGATGATCAGCTGGAAGTCAAGACAAGTTGATAGAGACGTACTTCAAGTCTTCAAGGAAAGGCAGAATGTTGCAGTGACGTCGACAGGGCTAGGCAAGAGCAACTTGAAGGTCGAACTCGAAGAAATGTGCACTGTTCACTCCGCTGATCGATGATCTCGATCCTGATCAACGATCCGCATCAGGCGTGAACGTTAACGTTTCAACAAATTTGAACGTTGGAAACAGATTACTGATAGGTATGTATATCCGTATGTACTTGGTATGCGTATGTAGCAGATTCATTGCATGCATGAGAGACAAAACTGTAGCCGAAAGCCATACTATGCAAAGGTTGCGAAACGTAGAGGCCAAAGATAGAAAGTTGAATGTACGAGAGGGACTATGAGCGTGAAAAGAGAAACAGGTCTAACGATGGTGGGTGATGTATACGACTGATTACTGTATCTAGACGGAAGGGGCCAAAGAATGAATGGATGAAGGTATGTGTGTATCCAATGTTGATGGTATGTATGTACTAGGTGAATGCGAATAGGAAAGAAGTACTCGCTAGCTACAGAAAGCGACCGATTAAGAGCAAAGTCAAAGAAGATATAAGTGAGCGGTGAACTTCTGAAAGTAAACAAGGGGGGTTGAAGCCCTAGCGTGATGCTAGTAGTACAAATCTTTAGTACAGCGATATCATACTCGACCGCAGGCAATAGATGAGGATAGACAGCACAAAAACGACAGGCCGGAGTAGGAGCATCCGAGGACAAGAGCACAGAAGGTTAATCGCACTCACACTTCTTCTACCCATCTACCGATCCACACGCTTCTCGTTCACCACCGCCTTTAACCATTCCATGACCGCAGTCTCCAACATCAATTCCCATCCAAACTCTTGCCGCGCCACGACCGGCGCATCGAAGAGGAGTGGCGCAACAGGCGCTGCGCTGGGGAAGATCTCTTGCGACGAGGAGGCGTTGGGGAGCGTGGGTGTCGAGGGGCTCGGGGTAGTGGACCGGCCATTCTTGGACGGATTGGTGGTGACGATGGGGATCATATACCGGAGTTTCAGTGCTCTAAGCAGGTGGAAATGAAGCTATGTTAGTAAGTGGCATGGAAGCAGCAATTGTGAAAACATGAATGCTTACGCTGCCCAGAGTCGGAGATTATCTGTCCTCCGGAATGTCCAGCTACTTTTGCCCTTGTCCTGAGGATCTTCAACCATGGACTCTAATGCTGCAATGTCATGGATGGCGTCTTTGCTGACAAAACCCCAAGGTTGACGGGATCGTCGGACACAGGTGTTGTAGGCTGTACACAGTAATTGACCGGAGGAGAGTGCTTGCAACATGGATGTTCGATTTGTGACTTGAGGAAGAAGACGCTGAAGAGTTGAGGGTAAGACTGCCGTGAGGAGTGCATGTAGCCGACCTGAAGACCGGTCAGTGTTGAAGACAGAACAAGGGTCATTTGCGACATACCCAGCTCATCGTCTTCATACGCCGTCCTCTTTGCCCAATCCGGTAGATGATCATCTTCCACACTCTCCGTCTCCGACGTCACTGAACCTTCATCCGGCTCCTCCGTCAACACCATATCCTTCATGTGATCCAGAATACTTGTTGACACCACTCTTCGCTTCATTGCCCTCGGGTCTGGGCTACCAGACCGCTCGCTGTCCATCGAACTCACCCGCCGCGACCGCCGCCGCTCTTTCTCCGTCCGGATCCGCTCCCGCTCCCATCCTCGGACTCCTTCGAGTGATCCACCGAACAACGTATCATCCACTGCGTCCAAGTACCTCCTTATGACCTCCCGTTCCTTGGCCAGATCTTCTCGTTTGACGTCCTGACGGTAAAGCCAGCCACCACCCAGCACGAGCCGCTCATCCCACCGCTCCCGGTTGTCCTCCACGCTTACCTGGTTGAGGTCGAACGACTCGTCTTCCCAGACCGGCACCGACCGCGCTCCACCGCCGACCTGCACAAACGAGATGGACGTATCGACGTCCGCGTCGAGGAAGTCAGGCGAGGGGCCGCGCGAGAGCCCACCTGAGCCAGATCCCGATCCCGAGGCAGCGGATACGGACGCGTGTTCGCCATGGTCGCTTTGCGCGTCGTACGCGTCATCGCTGAGCGGGAGCCGCGAGGACTCTTCCAGGGCACGAAGAACGATGAGAACTTCTAGAGCGGAGCGGCGTATCCGACTGAGCGGGTCTGAAGCCAGATTGGGCTGCGAGACATGTCGTTTCGGGGATGGCGCGCTGATGAGGGCTTGTACACGGAAAGCCTGCTGATGCTGGGGTGACAGGGTGTCGTCGGGGAGGGAGAGAAGGTAGTTCCGAACAGATCGCACGGCGTGGGTTGTTGTCTTGAGCATTTCCAGTACGTCGACCTGTTTCGAGCTGAGGGTCTGCTGTCTCTTCGGTTCGGACGCGCTGAGAAGACTGGATGGGTCGGGACTGCGTAGGGACCAGATTGCCTCGACGGCTTGCAGGTCCTCGATGGCGCTGGGACGGAGGTTCTCTGGGTCGACTTCAAAGGTGCGCACGAACGGCGAGTACGCGGGCTGCACGATCTCTGGTATCACCGGTGACGGGGGCAGCTCGAACTGCGGCATGTCATCGGTCTGCGGTCGTTTCTGAAGGGACGCGAGACCACCAATCGCGGGGACCATACCGCTATGGGGCTTGTTCAGGGGGCTGAAGATCTGCAGTGATCAGCGAAGGCATTCGGGTATGTGAGCGGCTACGCACTCGCTCTCCGCTGCGATCCCTGACTTGGTGAAGTAATGTTGAAGATGCTCGATGCTGCCCAACGCCATGACACTCTCGCGTTTTGCAGCGCTACGGCTGAAGGGTTTCTGTGGCTTGTTTGCGGCATTCATGTTAGGGTAGAACGCGACCTGGCGGCGCGACTTCTTTGGAGCTGGGGAGCCTGCTGGAGACGGGGAAGGAGATTCTGCGATGGTATCCATTGTGTTGAGGGTATCGTGCGCGTCGTGATGGGGAAATTGAGAAGAACTGGAGAACAAGTGAAGACCGGAGATTATAAGTTCATGGTTGTTAGCAGCATGCATGATTCTACACGCTGATCATCACGCCACGTATTTCAGACATACAAGCTCTAAATCAGGACTTATCTAACCGGAAAAATAATCGCGTGTTCGGAGAGCGCTGCCGAGCCGGGACAAGACGCAGACGGGCGTCTACGTGCATCTGTTCACCACCTCCCTCCACCTCCCGCTCACTGTCCGCCATGTCCGCCTCTACGTCGTCTGACGGCGTCGTCGAACGCGTCCAGAACTTCGTCGCCGAAAACAAGCGTGCTGTTCTCCTCGGGGCCGCTCTCACCGTCGCTGCTATCGGAGGTGTCGCATACTACGCTTCAACGTCACGTCGGTCAGACGACGGAGACCCGGAGAAGGGCGACCGGAAGAAGAAGAAGGCATCCAAGTCCTCAAAAAAGACCAAGTCGGGCAAAGACGAGGATGGACCTTTGCTGGAGGAAGCCAAACCCAAGACTGCCGATGGTACGAGTTCAGTGTCATGGCTCCAATAACGCAGTCCTCTCACACGGTCCGTTGCCTGCAGAAGAGCCTCTCACTGAGGAGCAGATCGCTGCCATGTCCACTGAGGTATGTGGTGACTGTCATAATTTCATCTGCTGTGTATCTCACTCGTGTATAGGAAAGGAAGAATGCAGCAGCGTCGCTGAAGGGTTTGGGTAACACCGCGTACCAGAAGCACGACTTTTCCAGGGCTGTCGACCTCTACACACGAGCGATCGCAGTCTCCCCCGCTCCAGAACCTGTCTTCTACAGTAACCGTGCTGCATGTGAGACTGACAAGAGGCTTTCATGGACGGTCAGAACTGACGCGTTGTGTCTAGGTTACATGAACATGAAGCCTCCCGTTTATGAATCTGTAGTCAGGGATTGCGATTCAGCCCTAGAGCTGGATAACCGGTATATCAAGTCTCTTCTTCGTCGTGCAACCGCATTGGAGCAGCTTGAGCGGTATGAAGACGCTCTGCGAGGTGAGTGTATCCGTCTTTCCGTGATCTATAGGCAACATAGGCCAATCTCGTTCGTCAGACTTCACAACCGCTACCATTCTGGAGCAGTTCAGGAACGACAATGCATCACAGTCGGTGGAACGTGTCTTGAAGAAGTTGGCTACACAAAAGGGACAGGAGATTCTCGCAGTGCGTAATTAGCACAGTTTGATGTGCTCAGTATGCTAACGGTGCCGTAGACGCGTGAACCTCGTCTGCCCTCACATACATTTGTCTCGGCTTACTTTGGCGCTTTCCGTACCAGTAAGTTCCGTTGCAAACTTCGAAACAGAGCATCTCATATATGACTGAACTGCAGGAGCGCTGCCCACACTCCCCGAGAACCCAACGACCGGAGACCAAAACCTGCTGAGCGCAGTGCAAGCGCTCGCCGCCTGTGACTATGCGCACTCTTTCTCGCTGATCAACGAAGCCCTCGACCAAGGTCTCTCCAACAAGACTCTCGAAGCTGAAGCCTACAACCTACGTGGAACGTTCAAGTTCTTGTTCGGCGATGTTCCTGGCGCGAAAGCCGATTTGCAAGCGTCGTTGGACCTAGTGCCTTCGCTCACGCAGAGTTTAGTCAAGTTGGCCAGCGTTCATATGGAGCAAGGTGATCCTCAGCAAGCGTTTGAATGTTTTGAGGAGGCGATCAAGCAGAACTCGGAAGATCCTGATATTTACTATCACCGTGGACAAGGCAAGCATTTCTCTACGAGCAGTGACGTCGTTAGCATATGACTGACCTCAGTTTTGCAGTTCTGTTTATTATGAACGAGTTCGACCAGGCTGCGGAGAATTACACCAAGTCGACGGAGCTTGACGATCAGTTCGTGTTCAGTCACATCCAGCTGGCCGTCGCACAGTACAAGTCTGGGCATGTCGCCAACAGTATGGCGACGTTCAGGAGAACGTTGAAGCAGTTCCCCGAACGAAGTGAGCCCTTCAACTACTAGTAAGTACCCAAATGCCCGCCTAAGGAGAGGTTTTCGGATTGTTGACCGTAGACGTTCAGCGGTGAACTGCTTTTAGATTCGCAGAGGTACGCGGACGCACTGGAGAAGTTCGACAAAGCCATCGAGATCGAGAAGCAAAAGTAAGTCATCATCGTTAATCCAGCCTATACCCGATCTGAACTTTTCCTCTTCTCAGGACGCCTCCACCACCAATCAACGTCCTCCCGCTCGTCAACAAAGGTCTTGCGCTGTACCAACAGAGCGGCAAGCCTGAGCTCGCGCAGCAACACTGTGAGGAGGCTCTCGAACTCGACGCGGAATGCGAGGCGGCGGTCGCGACGCTCGCGCAGCTGCATTTGCAGCAACAGCAGTTGGTCAAGGCGACGGAGATGTTCAAGCGCCAAGCAGACCTTGCGCGAAGCGAGCCGGAGCTGGTCAATGCGTTGACGTATCAATTCGTGCGTCGTTTTAACTGACCTCGCCACTTGATTGTTCACTCATGGACGTTGTTTGCAGGCGACGGGAGCTCAGATCGAGTTTGTCAAAAACTACCCTGACATGATGCCCCAGCTCGGACAAATTGCACGTGGTATGATGATGCAGTGAACGCACCTTCACTTCAAAAGCTAGCTCCATATTTCACCTACGCTATGCGAACATGCCATAGACTATTCTCTTTCTCATGGACGTTGATGATGGAAAACTCGATTGTCGTTCCTCGTTTTCCGATATTCGTTATCCTTCTTTCACTCGTATTGTATGGAGTTCGTTTCATTTGTTCTCCCACTTCATATATCTCTACGTACCCACCATTCGTCCACGCAGTCTTCCATCCTTGCGTCATCCATAAATCAGCGTACATATCCTTCACTTGCCTAATGCTCCCTCCATTGCGCTAACTTCAGCGTCCCGCACAGCCCTCTCCTTCTTGTTGAACGCAATCGAATTCACCATCACTCTCTTCCAATTCGTCAGTGGCGATGTCGGCGAGCCCGAAAGAAACGTTGGCCGGGGTTGGAGGAGAATCTCGAGATCCAAGGTGTTCCCCTCGTTCTGCTACTTTCCGCAGGATTTCTGTGTCGGGTCGAGTTCCGAATACAGTCGCGACGGTCAAGTACTCTCATGAAGGGTTTAATGTCGTGTTCGAATTCAGAGGATGATCAGCTTGAATGACGAGACGCGACAAAATAATACTTTTACTCAATGAGTACCCTTATGTAGTACATTCTTGGGTGTTCACCTTAGAGAATGCTCCGTCTACCGCGATTCTGTTCTACGCACTCCTCGTTGTCAGCGACGTCGTTGGGTTCGCGTGATGTTCTTGCGAAAAGTGAGGGTGGTAGCAGCACAAAGCAGTTGCAACATAGATGTCAACGTGATCCGAGACATAATGATCATATTATTCCCTGCTACTGATACACTGGTGCTGGTATATCCACCAAAAGAAGGGTATGATAATCGTACATAACACAGACCGCACGGCGTATAGACCACCCACTCACTAAACACACACACACGGGTCCGCCACTGACCCCTTCCCCTTGCCCTCCCTGCCATCCGCCTCCTTCCTGTCCGTCTCCATCCCCTCTGCCACTGGCCCGTCCGTCACCGAGTCACGCCACATCTCGACCTTGAGTACGGTCCTTGCGTGGTCGACGATACGGCTGAGATTTGACAGCTCCGGAGTTGGAAGTTCCTCATTTGACGAAACAACAGACTCTTCCTCGCCATTTGCTTCTTCATCATGACTATGGCCCAGACTAGATGGACCGGCTGTGGATGGATTTGACCGACTCTTTGTCGATACCGAGGGGCCTCGTCGCCAATCACTCCACTCCTTCAGACCTTCTTCAGTGAACAGGTGTTCTACGTCGAGTTTGCTGAAGTCGGTGACAATTTCAGCACGTAATCTTTCTTTGAGGTTGAACAGATAATAGCCACATTGCACTATCCCTCGAGGAGTGGAGAGATCCCAGACATGGCCGGGGACTGATGCAACTGCCTGGATGCTGAGTGAGTATAGTTCCTTCCAAGAGATCATAAGCAAATTCGCGAGGGCCCCGGCTCACTCACGATTGATTCGTGGTCTGTCCACCATGACACGAACAAGGAAAATCGCGCGTCCAAGTAAACTGCGCCGTAGACCAGTCTGTTTTGTAAGCTGAGTGCCTTCCGATGGCGCTGGATAGCACTCAGGTCCATGATCACTTGTCTATTTGCGGCCTCTTTATCTTGGCACTTGTCCTCGACCGCAAATACCCCAATATAGTGGAGTTGTCTAGCTTTAGGAGGGTTGTACTTGAGCCGAAGTGCAACCAAAGAAAGCCTAAGGCTCAGCTTCTTCTCGACAAAAGTGTTCACGGCGGCTTTCGGCAAACTAGCCACCACGAGCGCATCCGCAGTTACCGACGAGACATTCGACCGGGGTAACGCTATCGTCTCTTCCAGACTGGCAGATTTGAGTGCGACCGGGATGACATGGGTCGGTAAAATGGAGCTCACCGAACGGAGAAGGCGCAGTCGTCCATCGACGAGAGAGCGACTTCAGCATCGTCGAAAACGTAACGCAGCAAATTGTCGGCTACAATACGCTCTGTGGCTTCATTGGTGTTTTGAGCACGCTTGATCTTGGTGCATGTTGTCCACATATGGAATAGAGGGGCAATATGATTGCGGTCGGGCATGGGGTCAACACGAGCGGCGGCAGCGATGGAGGACACGCGATCGTCGGCGGCGGCGGTAGCGGCAACAACTGCAACATGGACCGAGTCGTCAGCAGGGGTGGTGAAGGCAACGTTATTGGGACGGTCATCTTCGTTGTTGACAACAGAATCGACAGCAGGAGCGGGGACGATAGGGACATCAACAGGCATGTGATCATCCTCGTGTATGGGGATGGCCTTGGCTCCCGTGAGATTAGTGAGAACCTGTGCCACCCATTGGTCGAGGTCAGCGATGAAGGAATCTTGACGGGGAAGAGGAGGAAGTAGATCTCTACTCTAGATGCCAGGATGTGTAAGTAGAGAAGAATCACTCGCGGCATTTGCTTACCAGGAACTGAGGAAATGCAGTTGGATAGCGAATCTGATTTTCAGTGAAGATTTCCAGTTGTTGCAGCAGTAGTGACGGTCCCAATGTGTCTTCTTCAGAATCTCCTCCCTCAACGAAGACGTTTTCCTCAACTGAAACCTGTGTTAGCCAGTCGTCCCATACTGTCTCCGATGCTTTCGCCATGCTGTCGAGTCATCAAACTCAACTATCAGAACCCTTTCTATCAGGGTAAGATGACTCACTTTAAAGCGGACATGCTTTTGGCGACGCCCTGCCCCTCTTCCGCACTGGTGACTTCGCTGATGTCGAACGACGAGCTTCAGCGGCTGCAGATCGTTCGATGGAGGAGTCGCGGAGCACACACACTTACCGCATCACCGCCTCCGCCTGAGTCTTGTTTCTGAAAATGAATGATCAGGAAAGCCAGACAAGTAAATCAGACGTGAAATGCTCACGAATTCGGTGAGCTCCCGGTCAAGATGGTGGCTATGTTCGTTCTAAACGACTCCAACGTCTCGCTGTTATACTTCACTTGGTGGGTGAGGGCCGATGAACGGCATAACAATTCCT